>OY982578.1:732314-1042761 GCA_963859945.1 Euplagia quadripunctaria | reverse complement strand
GAACGGATACGAACCCGCCATAGACGAAGGAATTACGATCGCAAAACCCCGATTTAAACTTAAATCTGTACACTAAACTATAGTTAAAATTTACGAGTTCAAATCTATTTTGAGCCCACTCGACCGAGTCCGGTGACTTCGGCGTGTATACTTGATCTACACATAAAACCTTATACCTAAATTGTATAAAAAAATTCTAATCAAAAATTGAAAAGAAAGAAGCGAGACAAATCACAATACAGGAACAAAAACACAAGGAAAAAATTAATACACTACAAAAAAAAACACATAAAATTGTGTTAAAACGAATGACGTCTCACGACGAAACTAAAAGATAATTTAGAATATTCTCTTACATTTTTTTTAAATGAATTTTATAGACAATAAAAAACATTTTTAATACGAATTTCAGACCCGACATGTTATATTTTTGTATACATCATCCCGATTTAATAGCGGTAAATTAAAAACAATAATCTAATATGGTACCTACCTCAAAATCTGCATGTTTGAGTACATCATCAGCTCTCATTCGATTCAGTATAAACTCTGCTTCGTTGGCCACCCTCACGATGTGGTCCCTCATGGCGTGCGAGAGCAGGCGCCCTTCGTTGATCAGCTCGATAAAGGCGAGGCCCGCGTGCTTCTGAAGGGAGTTCTGCCACTCTTGGGAACAGAGCAACATCACCAGTTCCACTACGGATGTGCTCGACTTGAAGGTTTGGAGTCCTGAAATTCAATAAATTGCGATGTTAATTAGAGTAATAGATATTGTTAATAATTATGTCTCAATTTAAAGAAACAAAACTTAATTTTTTTTAATATAATGCAACAGAAAGAAGATAGAACACCGCAACTACAGACATCATCTTATATATTTCGACCCATAAACATACCCATCGAAAGCCTCTAAAAAGCATATTTTTAAATAACACTAAGCTGAAGCATGTCTCTAATAGAATATATGACGGTCGACTTAAAAGGCATCTATATTTTGGTCGGTATATTTTTAGTTAACGTCAAAAAGTACGTTCAGTACATTTTTGTATGAACCTAGGAAGGTATTAACCTTGTTTTTAATATCTATTTGACGTTTAGAAACGTTAATGTAAAACTGGAAGACAATTTTAACACTAAAGTTATTTTGTTGTCCGACTCGGCGAAATAATTTATTGTGAGCACAGGTATCTACAAAGTTACACATATATTTAAAATCTTAAATAATTATTTATTAGTGTGTAAACACACAGTCAGTACTCTAGCTAGAGAATGTTAAAGTAAGAAGAAAGCCAGCAGCATCTACCATGCCTAATACCGTATACCTTTACCCTCCATCAGCAATTCCTGTCCATGGCTACCGACTAGGGTCTTCGAGAGGAAGGGGGCGAAGTCCAGCATTATCTCGCGCAGCAGGGGACACACGGGCCCCAGAGCTGTCTCCAGCTTGTGAGTGAGAGACGCCTCGCGAGACACGCCGTCAGCAGACATTGACGTGTTCATTGCGTTTAGACCAGCGAGAGTTTCATTATCCTGCAAAAAAGATTTAAAAGTTGGTTTACATATTTCAAAAATATACATATCTACGTTGTTGCTTAAAATTAATGTAGTTAAAATGGATATGTTCACTTGTAAACAAAATGTTACATACACACCAATTAGTGACGTGCCAGATATCCGTATCCGTATCCGCGAATATCCGAGGAAAGAAAAAGATCTGTATCCGTATCCGTTACTTTTTGGCGGATCTTTTACGTCATTATATTTATTACGTTTACAAAATACCAAATTTTTTAATACCTGATGTAGTGAGTTACTAATGATATTATTGTCAGGTATAAGGTTCTATTGGACTATCTTTATAACGAGAGCAAATCCTAAATCTTTGTAATATGTATTAGAATAATTATAAAAAAAACACGCGGAGTGCAAGTTGTAATATTTCGTGTGTTCTCAACGTCAATTATCGTGTCAAAGTCACGCGTATCGGCATCAACTGAGAAAAAAACTTGAGGTCCGTATCCATATACTTATTCGCGGATCTAGACACTAATAATCCGTATTCTTATTTGTATCCGCGGATATACATTTTTAACGACCGGCACATCACTAACATCAATTATTTGCTTACTCATAAAAATATCGTATTATTTGTTCAGTATCAATATCCGGAATCCATCTTGAGTCAAGCACCTGTCTTTCTGCCGTAAATCAGCGTTTCCGGTTCCTTTCCGACGGTGGCGCCCTCTATATTGTCGGTTGGTACTACTTATTGGGCGCGCGGGCGCCTCGTAAATTCTTGGCATTATAGCGTTGTTTTTCGCGCCGTTCACAAGTCAGTTCGCTTGCAAAAAACCATTACTAATTTAAACAAAAGTTATTTTTTTTTTTTTTTTTTTGCGTTCCTTTCCGAAATAAAATAATAATTAGTTTATAAATTATGGCGAACCATAATCCTGATCATGTTGATGAAAATAATTCAGCTTCGCGGAAACGTGATCGTTCACCATCAGCGTCTTCGGAGAGCAGTGAGATTTCCAGTGACAGTGAATGCCCAAGGAGATCGAAAGTAAGGAAAGTGGATCAAACCGTGAGTTATGCACATTTCGAATTTCTGTCTCAACAAGTGGCATTTTTGACTAACCTTATATCAAAAAATAATGAAGCCTCGAGCTCTTACCAACAAGGGGTTTCATTACTGAGCAATTCGAGTGACCTCAATTTACGTCGACCTACAGATGGCGACTCAAAAAATAACCAGCTCAGTTTGTCGGAACTTAGTACTACCATCAAAGACCCTATTTATGCCTATGCAAATGAAAATCAAATAAAAAAAATTAATAGAATTACAACGATTTAAGTGCGATGATTGGTATGCTGTTCGCTTTGCCGACGCTCAGAAAAAATATTTAAGTACCCCCGGTTTCATAGAGCTTAGTGTTAATGATTCTTTAAAACGATTTGAGGCCGCTATGTTACGAGACGATTCTCGTTCGTATTTGCTAGAACGTTCTTTTGCTGCTCTAACAAACGCATTGCTTGTACAAAAAGAAGAATTGCAAAAATCGTTACAAACTTTAGTAGATTGGGCGAGTGATTGTATTCAACCCTTAACCCCCAATACATTATTTGATAAAATTGAGTCCGTTTTTTCTAAAGAATCGCCTTACAGTAAAGTTACCGACGATTTATTACAAATCGTTTGTGGTAGGCGAGCAGATTTAATAACGTCACGTCGAAATACCCTTTTACGTCAAATACCTGAGGAATTTCACAGAGAAGTTCTTTACAAAATCCCTCCTAGTGCTGAAACACTATTTAATGATGATTCTGTTCAAAACTACCTCCAAAAAATTGGGGGGGCTGATAAATTAGGGACGACTTCATTATCAACGACAGAATATTCAATAAATATACCTCGAACAAAATATTTTTATCAAAATCAGAAGCCGTCAACAAGTAAACAGGGCGAAGAAAATTTTTTTCGCCGAAAGACAACCTCGAAAAGGCAGGCTCCGCGATCTTCCAACAAAACAAACCAGGATAGATCAGGAAAGAACCCAAATGGTACTAAGCATAAAGGCAAGCAATCGCGAAATCAAACCTTTAAAAATAGGCGTCGCGAATGACTATCGGATATTTCATGGCGGTTGTCTCAAACAATATCAAAGTGTTTGGAGCAATCTGGGTGTACCCGAAAAAATATGCAAATTGCTAAACGGTGTGCGTATTCCATTTTTACTAAAACCGCCACTGATATTTCCCAATTTAATAGCAATGCAGTGTTACAGAACCAAAATTTCAACCGCCATGACAGACCAAATTCAAAATATGTTGGAATTAGGGATACTCGAACCGGCTCCGCAGAGTCCCAGCTACCTCTCAACAATGTTTTTGGTTCCCAAGCCAGATGGCAGTCACCGCCCAATCTTCAATCTGAAACAACTGAACAATTTTGTTGTAACAAAACCATTCCAACTGTTCAGTCATTATCGTGTACCAACCTTTTTACAACACCAAGATTGGATGGCCAAATTAGATATAAGCCAGGCCTATTTTCACATTCCGATAGCTTGGCAGCATCGCAGGTTCCTGAGGCTCAATTATCACCACAAACCGAACCAGCACCAACTACTACAGATGACCTGTCTACCGTTCGGGCTCTCATCAGCGCCGAGAATATTTGCTACAGTGACCAACTGGGTAGCAGAGTTACTGAGAAGCCGTGGTATCAGGTGTGTAGTTTATTTAGACGATTTTCTCCTAGCGAATCAGTCATTACGGAGATTACGCGACGATATAGCCTTGACGATAAACATTATGCAATTACTTGGCTGGGAAATAAACTACAAAAAGTCTGTTCTGATTCCGACACAATGCCTCGAGTTTCTTGGCATAACATGGGACACCAAACGCAACGCAATGTCCTTGTCGGAACAGAAGTGCCAATCGCTACGCAAGGCACTTCAGGAACAGCTCACAAAAGGCAAGTGGTCCCTAAAACAGTACCAGACGCTAATGGGGAGACTAAACTTTGCCACTTTTGTCACAAAACGGGGTCGCCTTCACTGTCGAACTCTGCAATACTTCAGTCGACAGCTATCAAAGAGCCACCCTTACCGCCAACAAAAAATTCCACAACCAGTACAGATAGAGTTGGAATGGTGGTACAAGATATTAGGAACCAGCATGCCAATACACATGAATGCTGTGACACATCTCCTGACCACAGATGCGTCCGACGTCGGTTGGGGCGCTCAACTAAACGATCTGTTTCTTGCGGGAACGTGGACAGAACATCAAAGTTCCTGGCATGCAAACCAAAAAGAAATGTTCGCAGTTTACGCAACAATTCTTCAAGAACAACATCACCTACGAGACGCGCAGATACTCCTGCAGACGGACAATCGAACAGTGGTGTCGTATGTCAACAAGGAAGGTGGTACAAAATCGAGGAAACTTCTAGATCTCACTCGAAAACTTCTTTCGATTCTCGACAGTCTAAACATCCATTTGCTGGCACAGTACTTTCCCGGAAGGTTCAACGCCGAAGTGGATGCACTATCACGTCAGAAAATGTGCCCGGAGTGGCATCTTACAGCAACGGCAACAGCTCACATATTTCAAAGGTGGGGCGTTCCCGATATGGACCTGTTTGCATCGAAGACAGCTCATGTAATACCCAGGTATGTTTCCATAGACGTGCAAGATCAGGAGGCTCAACACTACAACGCGTTCTGTCACCAGTGGCATTACAGGCTGGCTTGGCTGTTTCCACCTCCGAATCTGATTCCCAGAGTCCTCAGTCATCTAAACCAAGCCAGCGGTCAATACATCCTCATAGCACCGAAATGGAACAAAGTGTTTTGGCAAGTAGATGTCCAACGCTGGGCATTACGACCACCATTTCTGATTCCAGACCTAGCTCATACTCTGATAGATACACGAACAGGAGTTCACCCGCCGGCGATTCGCGATCTGCAGTTGGAGGCATGGCTGATTTCGGGTGGCAAGAGCTGTTAACAGATTGGAATCATCAGGAACAAGAACTACTTATGTCAGGCTGGCGACAGTCGACGATCAACACTTACAGACCGGCTTGGACAAGATGGAAAAAATGGTGTGAGTCACATTCTATAAACTTTAAATACCCTAATGCTGATCAAGTAGCACGATACCTTGCATATCTTCATGGTGAGGTCGGTTTTGCATATAAAACTATTTTAGTTCATAAATCAGTGATTTCGACATTTACACACTTAAATTCTAATGTAGACCTTTCTTCAAATTTCTTTATAAAGCATATGTTAAAAGCCATATCGGTAGCTCGTACTAAACCTTCAAAACCACCAGTTTGGAATCCCAAAACGCTTTTACAATATTTATCAACATACAGCTTTAATGAAGAAAATTTTTATCAAGTCTCAAGACATACTGCAACCTTATTGTTATTAGCCTCCGGACGTAGAGTCCATGATCTCACTTTGTTACGAGTTGACAGTGAGAGTTTAATTGATGACCAAACAAGTATCGTGCTTTGGCCAGCTTTTGGGTCCAAAACGGACAATTCAAAACACAGACAATCAGGCTGGCGACTTAAAGTTCACCCAGACAAAAATTTAAACGTTGTTTTCTGGATTAGACAGTTGCAAAAAACATCGTCGAGTCGTAGACAGCATTTAAATAGTTTGTTTATAACTACAAGAGGAGATTCCAAATCGGCCACTAGAACTATAATTGGTGGCTGGGTTAAATCTCTTTTAAAAGATGCTGGAATCGAGACCACTCCTGGTTCAGTTCGCTCGGCAGTGGCTTCCCTAAATTGGCTGGAAAATTTTCCTATAGATAAGATTCTCGCAACCGGTAACTGGAAAAGTGAACATACCTTTAGAAATTATTACCAAAGAGAAATAAAGGAAAACCCGATGAATCTACATTCAGTATCTCTATCTAATTGTTTTGATGCAGTTTGAGTGATTTTAAATAGTGTGTATCTTTAATTGTTAAATGAGATAGAATAAGCTTATTTTCTTTTTTGTGATTTTACAATATTCTAAAACACGTTATAAATAAAATCCTATTTACTTAATTAACCAATAATTTTTTTTTTTTTTTTTTTTTTTGGTAAACAGCCCTCTTCTATTTTACACATTATAGCGTCAATAACTTTTCTAAGTTATTTGCACCAGGAGATAACAAACACATCACTCAAGATGGATTCCGGATATTGATACTGAACAAATAATAGAGAGTTTTACCTAAAATAAAACTTACCTATTATTTTTTATTCAATATCCGGAATCCAGGTAAGGCCTACCTGGTGCATCATGAGTGCCATAATGACAAGAATTTACGAGGCGCCCGCGCGCCCAATAAGTAGTACCAACCGACAATATAGAGGGCGCCACCGTCGGAAAGGAACCGGAAACGCTGATTTACGGCAGAAAGACAGGTGCTTGACTCAAGATGGATTCCGGATATTGAATAAAAAATAATAGGTAAGTTTTATTTTAGGTAAAACTCTCTATTTAATTAAAAGAAAAAACTAAATTAAGTGCGGTAAGTACTAACTACATTGGTAACTGCTTCTGCACCTCTTATATATATCTATCTGTGTCTATCTGTCAGACATTTCCATAAAAAAATGTGTAAAGTGATTTTCATCATTCAAAGTAAACACTTTGGATGAAATAAAAATATAGGAAATTTAGGATTGTGGATGATGCCTGATGGGGTAATATTGTGAAACAGACATAAGTTTAATTGTTCTTTATTTCACAGAGCAATCATTGGGGACATAACTATTTGCACAAAATATATTGTAACTTACAGGGTGCAGATGTCTCTGTGCCGCTTGTAAATTCCTATTCTGATGTCTCTGTTGTATGTGATGGTGCGCCTCTGAGTTCCTCATATGAATTTGTTTGTCGATGTCTGGAATCAGGTAAACATAGGAAAACAGTCAATAGATACTTCAGAAAAGCATAATTTTCCTGAATTTATGCATATAGTTTGATGTGTACTGAACTGTTGTGTTCGCCTGGTGATCGAAATTTGACCAGAACCGGAAAAAAAACTGTTGAATTTTGTTATGGATAACACAAAAGGAGGTCGGGCAGGAGGAGGTTTTGCAGCAATGCAATTACAAAACGGCCGCAATAGAATACAGTCGCGATGCTATCGCTGGCCGTGCACCTTCACCCGCGACCACAATCATGTATCGCTACAATCGCGATGTTGTCGCGGTTTTAGCGATACAGACGCGTGGAAACGCGCACCTGTCGCGTCTACCTTCTATACTGAAATCAATATGAACGCCACATCGTCGAGACATCGGTAATCACGTTGTCGTCCTTGCTGCTGAACCAGATTACATCATCAAAAACAAGGCGCATTTGTATTGATACAGTCGGGCGTTAGTAGCGATGCTAAATCAACACAGTCGCACGTTTGTAGCGTGCGACTGTGCTGCAGACGTGCGTCAACTAAACGTGCAACTAAATCAATGCAAAAAGTATACGGCGACCTAAACAAAAAAAAAAGAAAAATAATCGACTGACAAACAGACGAGAAAATTTCAGTGAATTGTTTTGTTTTTGCTACGAACTTGTACAGTACATATGTACATATATATTAAGCCCGATAATTCCACCTCGTTACAAGTTTAATGAAAATATAGAATTAGGTAAAAACCTTGATTTTACAACTTAAAATTGTTTGTGAACAGAAGAATATTATTCGTCGTCACCAGTAAACGGACGCCACTGGTCTCGTATTTCATAATTGATAGCGACAAATAGAAGTCAAGCAATTTGTTTTATTGTACTGAAGATCCGAGTGACGTACCTTCGTGTATGTTTCCTTCGTGATCTCTTGTCCTACCAGTGATGGTGGCAGGTCCACGTTCACCATCTTCGTTGAGGTTCACATCAGTCCATGATTCATCATTGCTGACCTGAAATTGTCAAAGACATGATTTAGTCTGGAAGTGTCTAGGGAAGAGATCATTGTCATACTGTGCGTTCTAAAACCATCCAAATAATTAGTGTTATTTAATCTGTATATCCTTTCCAAGCCTTAAAAATCAGCCTTAAAAAATATGGTCAAGCAACACTATCTATCTCTGTAATATCTTTGTCTCTTGCTTATCTATCTATTACATAACTAAGATCATAACTACTTTCAAATATATTCTACGAGTAGATATGTAATCTCAACTAAATAGCTATATGAATGGATATCTTTATGTGTAAATTATTGTCTGTATATTCAATAGTACGCCATCAACTAGTATGTTTTTATTTAATATTTCTGTAATTATCTCCATCTAAAGGTTGTCTGGTAGAGATCGTACTCTAATATTGTATACTAGGAACCCGCCCCGGCTTCGCACGGGTAGCAGAGACATCTTCAACAACCATCATCATATTTCAACCAATTTACACAAAACCTTAACAAATTATATATCTAAACCATCCTCATGAATCGCTCTACATAGTGGTGAAAACCGCATGAAAATACGTTCAGTAGTTTTTAAGTTTATCGCGAACATACAGACAGACGTGGCGAGGGACTTTGTTTTATAAATATGTAGTGATGAGATCTGTTTCAATTGTATGTTATTAATGGTGTACAATAAATAATATGCTATCTATTTATCTTTTTGACAACTCCTGCACTGGAGATAGACAAAATTGACGAAGACGTTATGACTTAATTTCGTTTTTTTTCTTACATGTTTTCGTTTCTTACATGTTGTGTAAAGTACATAATCAGATACACGTAACAAAACTATGAGTAAATCACATAAACGATACGATAATTGATTATCAAGGCCGCTTCCACTTCCAACCGGTGTTTTTGGAAGTCATTAAGGGAGGCCTATGTCCAACTGTGGATACCCTATGGCTGAAATGATGACGATGATGATGATATGCCTACATAATGCTCAGCTGACTTCTTTATTTATTTGCAATATACATGAGGGATGTATATTGCAAATAAATAAAGAATTAATGCTAATGTCAAAATACTTTCTAATTGACTTCAAAAAAGGAGGAGGTTCTATGTTCCTTTGTATATTTTTGTATTTATAACACAACAATATAAAGTATAAAATATAGTATAACACAACTTTGTAGAATGCGGAAATACAAACCGGATGCTTATTGTCATCTAGAGCGATCTCACTCGACGTCTCGGGGTCATTGTTGGTGGTCTCGTTGGAGTTCAGGTGGAAGGAACCGGCGTCCTCTATTGAGTCCACGCTCTGTTAAAACATTCGAATGATAAATACTGTTCAGATAGCAGCTGTACACTTAAAAAAAAAACCAAAATGACGACATTCAAGTTTAATTTTCTAGAATAATGTTTTAAAAATCTGGTAAAATTTATAAATTCTATATAATATATACATATACGTTATTCTGGTGAAAAAATCGTCAATATTGCTGTATGTTTAATATCATTTAAAATATTGATTATTCTTAAAATGACTAATACCTACCTAAACTAATTTTCGAATGAACCTTACCTTTATGAGAGAGCCTACATTAAGATTATTATAACCGTGGAAACTACCAATGGTTGTGAAGAGAGTGATAATAATATACTAACACTTAAAAAACAGCATGCTTTAAAAGAAGTGACAAAGCAAGCGTAGCTAGTTCATGCTGGAAAACCTTACAGCTAATTTGGAAAGAACACGAAGAAAATAAAACATTAACACACATATATATTCTCACGTATTTACATCACTTTTATAATCTAGGTCCATGGAAATTTCCTTTCCAGTAATATTTTTTTCTATAATACAGTTACAATACATATTTTTAATATAAAATTGTGTACAGTGCTATGATGGTGCTAATCACTTTTCATTTTTAGACCTGATTGTTTGTGTAAAACAGAAAAAATATACTTACATACTTGAGTGAGCATAGCTTGTTGCCTAAATTTGTATGTTGATAATTAGATCTGTGTCAAGCTAGTGTAAATCTTGTGTAAGTGTTCAGGATTGGCTCTGGATCTTTTATCTGAACAAAATTCATTGCGATCTTTTTCAAATTCCCGTTTCGTTGTAAAGATTGAGGACCTTTTATACTTATAGTAAAATAACCGTAGTAACTATGCGCAATAAAGATACTAGGTTTCCAGAACCAACCAGAAGTCTCAGAACTAAGTCCATATTCACACAATATCAGAACGGGTACAAACCAAATTGACCACCGACACCGTAATTCCCGACAATGTTTTGGACCTCGGCGGAGGCTTATAAAAGGACAATAACATTCATTTATTAAAAAAAATCAAAAACTATTCACACAATAGTAAGAGGTTAGATTTAAATACATTGCTACATCTGGTCTTTTAAAAGCAGGTCATCACATCAGAAGAAAACTAGTTTTAACCTTATTAATCCATTGAAGTACAAACTAAACAGACCCAAGAGACCACAATTAAAGGAGACGCAGTAACTAATAGAAATAGACAGAGTATTGCCGACTCCCCACGCATCGTCTCTACTAACCTTTGGTTTAGGCTGCATTTTGACTCGGAGACTCGACTTGAATAGGGGCTCTTCTTTCTCTGAGGCTGGTGAAGGTTCTGGCTTATCACTAGGCTTTGGTTTCTCTCCAGAATTTGGCTTCAGTTCGTCTGTCGTCGTCTCTATTTTGGCAACGCCCTCTTCGTTGCCATCCGTCTCCTTTATTTATTTTATTGCAAAAGCAAAACAAATCGAATATAATGAAGCGTTCACATATCACACAAAATCTTCCACACTTAGTTTCAACATAATATTATCTGTAGCGACATCGATAACGAAAACCAATTGGCAAACAGCAAATAATTTTGCCCAAACACAATACGAAACTAATGGGTTTTGCTATTTGGGGAAAATTGCTACAATTTCATGCGTCTGATGCTAATCATATGTAATACTAGGAACTAACCTCATGGTCATGAATACTCTATGCTACTTACGTATACATCAAAATTATGTTCCATATAAAGATACCTAAATTAAAAGAGATTGATAAAACAGGAAATAACATGCTATTGACAATTCAATGTTGTTCAGTATTATAATTAATATTACGAAAATGGCCAAACACGAAAGGGTTAAATGTAAATATATAGCTTTCAAAACAAATAACACTTTTATGTTTAGTTAATTAGCGAAACTATTAAGAGACCAAATTCCTAATAGTCACTTTAGTAACAAGATACTTCAAAACTCTAAAATAGAAGACGGTCTATAAAATGTCATGCAATTATGATCGTACACAAACATGATTAAATCGATAAACGCAAAATCCACACATGGGGCTCAACAGCCGAGGACCTTACCTTCATGGACGGTGAATCCAGATCATTTATAGTAGAATTGTTTTCATCAACGACAATCATGGCGTATTCCACATCATCTCCATTGTGTTCTAGAGAAAATATAGAAAAGCACTACATTAGATCAGGAAATATGCATTTTGCATTATTTAAGACAACATCGACAAAGCTTGCTTTAAGAAAGCGGGTAAGTCGGGTGTTCCTACACAATGTTATAAACTATTCCAGGGATTATTTACTTCTATATTACTGTACACATCATTCTGGTCCAAGCGTTACAAAAATATATGTTTACTTGTGCTCTAAGCATATGTCCTATATTATTACGGAGCTTAGATAAATGCCGAAACTAAGATTTCAAAATTTAGGCATGCGACTTAAATTTTGTGTTCTTTATACAATTTGCACAGAATTCCTAATGTTACAGATCCTCAAGTAATTTAAATCTTATACATGCTTATTTTATAGATTTATCTACTTCAAATGATGACGCAACAAAAGTAAAAATGAACTTAAATTTAAGCGGTGCCTTAGCGGTGCATAAATTACAATGCCTTGTCTTTGACAACAGTTAAAACAATGATGAAATAGAATATTTAAAAGCATACGAATTGTTGAAGATATATATTTATATAAATATATATATTAAAGACAAAACAGTGCACGCGAACTTCGAACACATAAAGTATTGAGGCGTTCACATTACTGTACAATCGTTAAATTAACTTTCTTGAACGAAACACACGAAACAGCTACCAAAGTCACTTTAGAAGCGTGAAGCGATATTGAAGCACAGAGATAAAATAGTGTTGGTGCTCCGTCGTGTATTCCAAATAGTTATACCACACTTTTTAATAAGTAATATTATTGATATACCACAAACAGCTTGGATTACATTCAAGCTTCAAGTAGTACAACCAAAATTCAGTAGATATGTGGTATGTCTTTAGTTTTTCGAATTATTTCGAAGGCAATAGTATGTAATAATATTATATTTAATAATGCGAACGCCACGTGTCGTCGGCCGCGTTACCTGCGTGAGCGCGGTGGTAGTTAGCGATGCGAGTATGTGCGAGCGTATTATTGTTAACGTGTTGGCTGCAATCGAGTTTGCAGTGCGAGTGAGGGTGTCGGTGAGCAGGGTGCCCACCCGGCAGAAACTGCGGGTAGACGTGGTGCGACCACTGCGGGAACAGAGGCCGAGACCCTGCGGCCCGCACCAACCCACCGAACCGCGATAGTACCAGGGCATTAGGAAATAGGAAGAGATTGCAAAGGATAGGCGGTTTGAATAAGTAAGAATTTAGAGTTAATGGGTTTTGTTCGATCGTTTGATATCGCGGTGTTTACAGACAAAGCAAAGTTGTAGAGAATCGAGCGATCGATGTATACCAATGCAGCGTGTAGTAGAATGTAGACGATTTTACCAGTGTCCCAAATCGTGACGCGTATATCAAGCGGCGTGAAAAAAGGAGAAACGACACAATTCAGATATACAGTCTATTAATATCCTTTTTGAAATGTCACCCTCTAAAGTATAAAAATGTAATTAAAATATTAACGTGTTAATTAGTACAGACCAAGGAAAAGGTTGATACGTTGTAACAAGAAAAGAAAGGTCCTTCCTTCGATGATTTGATACTTTAATTCTTTACTTCAGAGAGCGACTTAACATGACTGTGACAATGTAAATATGATAACCAATAGTTTTGAGAAAATCGTGTTTTATATTGAGTGCGATAAAGCATATAAAAAGAAGCAAAAATAAATAGCATACTATTATTTAATCCATATTCTAATAAACAAACCCGATATCTCTAGACAAAGAGAACAATATATAGTTATAGTATTTCATACATAAAATACAACAAGACATTTTTCTACACACATAACATAAGGCATAGACATATTACTTTTAATATATTGATCATACTATTTCGTCGTATATTTGTCATAGAAACTAAAAAGAAATGAAATATATAGATAGGTGTTCAAAATATTAACTAAACATAAGTCTCTACTAAGTACATAAACCAGTGAATGCTTTGGACATAACCATGTGCGTGGCATTTCATTCCCAATAACTCATTGAAATAACTTAAATTGTATTTACATAACAAAAATATCCTATTTTCAAGAAATTTATATTTATTCTAAGAAATAGGAGAGGTAACACAAATGGAATAAGAAATTCGAAATAGCCTGTAAAATTTTCATCCTATTAATACAGCTATTTCGTTATCTAAATTTTTCATATGCAAGAGAAATATTATATCCAGGCCTAATTTGAGAACGTTTCCGAGTATTAAAAAAGTGCATTTTTTAAACACACTCCTACACCTAAAATATGAATTTAACAAGCGTGCACAGATATAATATTCATGTATAAAATGTAAATTATAATTACAGACAACGAGTCTACATACATTTTTTTTTGTTTACTTTGAATATGATCAAGGAATATTTTGCAATTCAATAATGCACGATAGTTCTTTCTCGTTAAATGTAATTATAACATGTGTTGACTTCCCAATAGTTAAAATGTTGTTCATTATGTTTGCCTGTGTGTGCATTTGTGTGACTCACCGTGGTGATCGTGCGCGTGGTGCGCGCGCCGCGTGCAGTCGGGCGGCGCGTGCGCCGGCGGCTCCAGTATGTCGCGGTACTTGGACACCATCAGCACCGAGATGAAGTACACGATTGCCAGCGACAAGAACTGCGCTTGTTTTGTTTCCTCCTGCAAACATTTTGGAGAAATGTGTTGTTTTAAGAGTGCTCCAATATTATAGTATTTGGTTAGTATTTTATTAAGTTCTTCCTGGTAATATATATGCGTATTCTAGTTCATCTGGTAGTAGTTTGGTGTCACTTAGTATCACTATAACCACGTAAATGGGGTTTATTCATTCATAGTACAGGTACAGAAGTCCCACTCCGCCAACGACTCTCGTTCCGACATAATAAAGTCGCAATTCAGGTCGCACAGTGCTAATTACGTTAGTTGTCTTTCTTTTAAGAATTAATTAAACTGAATATTTAATTACCCGTAAGTTACCCTATTATTCTATTTTAGTGAACGAATAAACCTAGGCTAGGTACTAATAACTCGATAGTCTAGATACGACAGGATGACTCGACGCAGCGCGTGAGTGAAAGAATTTTGGCACGTTTAGTCGACTCGGCCGTGTACTTGCTCAATACCTACCTACACTGCGGAGTGGCCTGGCCTGCTTTGGTCAAAATCACAATACAAACGACAAGTACGCTCAGAAAGACTGAAAAGAAAGACAAGTCGGGACAGAACATATCGAAAGTTGATATACCGCCAGTAGATTCTTTGACCGCTTTGATTCATATTATAGTAGTGTTCCTCACCACGTCTCTGTAGATGACGGCTCTGAGTCTGTTGACGTCCATGTCCTGTAGAAGCCTTTCGGGATCCTTGACAGGACTCGAAGCGTCTGCCAAACTCGCCACCACACTCTGAGAGTTACAATCAGGATCAAAAACCATTTTATTCAAATAACTAACTATGAAAATAATGAAGAAAAAAATTATTTATATTGACAAATAATGCCAGAAAATTCTAAGGTGCCACGACCGTTGTTAAGGTGTTTATTATATTGAAGTATAAAAGTGGTTAACTATTTACAAGAGTGCACCGTAAACTCAAAAATTATAAACTATCTAAAATTTGCAACATGCACTGCAGGGTTTGTTACAAAATACCCTTTTCCAAGCTTTTCTTTTCATCACATGCAATTTTGTACTTTTTCTATTTTTGCGCGGTGTGTTGTGTATTATTTGCATTATTGTGTACCAATAACTTTTTGTGAGCAGTGCAAGGTGTTGAAAGCAATCGTTAGTATCGATTACAGTTTTAAGTACCAGGGTTGAAGAATGGACAGGGAGATTGAGTCTTACTTGAATAAAAAACTAGTAAAACTTCCCATCAATTTCGAGGCAATATTTTCGAAAAGAAAATGCCAATGATGTACTCGTTCGCAAAAAAATAATTTAAAGGACTAATCAAAAATCTCAACCCCATTTTGTTAACTAAGATATCATAAATGCAAAACAGTCGTACAACCACATCCTTAGAAATTATATTATTAGAGAAGATCTGTTCCAAAATTGGTATTTATTAGTTAAGTTTTTAAATAAACAGATTAAAATGGGGTGGGACCTGATAGCTTTATTTGAACGATTCTATTGTTCAAGAGTATCAGTGCAAACGCGCGGTACCAGGGTGACATAGGTGTAAGGAGACGTGTAGTTACCTTAGGATCGGGTTCGTTGTTGGGGCGGGTGGCGGCGCGCGCCGCGGCCAGGCGCTGGCGCTCCTTGCACTCCAGACAATTGCGCACGGCACACGTGCACACCTACACACACACACACGTGTGTACCGCACACACCTACACGCCGCGCTAAGCGCTACGACTCGCTAGAGTTCTAGGAAGTAGTAGCCGTCCACCGAACGCACCGTACTCTTCACGTTCATGTATTACTGGTACTTTAAAATACATAATGACCGAACCTTTTAAATATTCGAGTCGTATTAAAAATTTTCTGAGTAGAAACGAAAGTGGTCTTGATATCGAAGGGAAATTGTTAGTAAAATAGGATGCATTCACGTCAAGAGTACGGCATAGGAAAACATATCTATGCTAATGTTATAAGAAGATCTACATTCTGATAAAGAAAATCTAAGAAAGAAAGACTATCAGCGTACACAGAGACACTAATATTATGAAAGTCATAAGGAAGTCATAATTTCTATACAGTATAAAAATGATCAAACATTTATATTACTAGTTGTTCACAAGAAATCTATTTTATCTGACAGTATAACAAAAACTGATGATATGGTATGTATCTCAACAGATTACGAGAAACATTAACATTACAGAAAAGTGCTTTATAGTCTCGAGTCAGCCATGTTGTTTTACTATTTATAATTTTTAAATTAATGCTAAAGTTGAAAGTTAAAATGTCGCTATAGATGCAAAGTCAATCAACTAAAAAGACAATTTTTGTTTCAATTAACTATTTGTAATTCCAAACTACTTTTAAAACTGATTATATATATTACATGACGAACACATTTTGTATTTTGCCGCTGTCGGGTAATTATAATAAAAGAAAACATCACAAAGTATGGAAACTACAAAAACAACACGACTGACTTGCCCTTTTACCCCATTTCCGGGCCCACTACTTACCAGCCTCAAGCACTGCCTGAGGATTCCCCCACTGGACATATTCTTCTCGGCCTCGAGTTCGGCGAAGTTAAGTGCGCTGGCGAATATGAGCACGTCGGCCATGCTGACGAGCCGCTGCAGGAACGTCACGGCCACTTCCACCGGCATGCCTTGGGTGGGCTCTATCACATCTAGCTCGTTCTGGTACAACATAATTATCAGTTTAATTACAGGAGGCATGTGTAGATAAATAAATCATAACTAAAGCCGCCTCTTTCTCCCCAAAACATTATGTTTCCATGGGTTCGTGAGTCGTGATGTTTTGGATTCAATTTCTGGGTCGGTCCCATTATTATTTCTCCGTAAAAGACAACAGTTTTGTGAGCTTGTGTAAACTTTGAGAAACCGAACTACGTAAATACTATTTTACGAAGTTAGTGGGTCATTGTGGAGGGTAGAATCCGAAACAGCAATCTCTCAATCCTAAGCCAAACGCGTTAACCATTGCACTATAGCAACTTAATTCGTGTATATCAATTTCAACTAGCAGTTCCCGCGCGGCTTCGCTCGCGTGTACTTATTTGTATATTTTGCGCGGATCCCTAATTCTTTTTCCAAAATAAAAGTAGCCTAAGTTACTCCTTATAATACCAGCTGTGAAAGCCTGTGAAAGTCCTGTATAAATAGGTCGACCCGTTCCGGAGATTAGCAGAAACAGACAGACAGATGGACAAAAATTGAAAAAACTAATTTTTACTCATAGGTATCGTGCAAATAACTGTATGAGCTTAAAAAAACCTATTATTTTGACATTACAAACAGACACTTCAATTTTATTTATTTGTATGGATAATAAATTACATTTGGTGACGTAGCGGAGGCGAGTAGCGGCAACAGCCCACCACATGCGATGATCAAGTTGTCGGCGAGTTGACTGATCAAGTGCACCGTGTTCACCACGAAGATTGCGTTCTCGCTGCTGTTCACGAAGTCGATCACCGACTTCGTTGAGTGACTTCGCCATACCTGTAAGTTAATCATTTTTAATTAAATATTTTATTATTTTTTGTTTAGAGTATTAACACCTGATGCGCCTGTTGGGGCTTTATAAACATACACATAATCATATAATGAATACCTATCCCTAATATTATACACCTAGACTCAACGACTGTCTGACACAAATAATTTTCATGTACATGTGTGGCGATTAAACATACAGCATTCAATTAAAAAGCTAACGTTTGCACTCATTAAAAACTTCCAAAACTGAATGGAGCTTAAAACTATTCAAAACACAACCAATTAAAAGCTTTTATATAAAAATATTATAAATATTCTGTTTATACAGGCTGTTGAAAATCAGAGAACTAATTTTAATTACTTATATTATGCCTTAGTTACAAAATATACATGTATTTGACTACAGGCTAATGAAATACAATGATTTCTCCATGAAGCGAATTTCAAAATACTTTAGTACCTCTTAATAAAAAATTAATATATTTATGCTTTCAGACGTCATCGTACAATATTTTTTCAAGTGGGAGAGCCACGTTCGTCGTTGCTTCGTCACTTATAGGTCGGCTTGACTCGAGTAATACCACGGCTTCAAAGAAAACCGGTAATGAAGAAATGATTGCATTGTGTTTCGCAGAATGAAGTTACCGGAGGCCCTAACCCTTCCCTCTACCCTACTTCCTACTTTCCTCTACTTCCACCTTAAAGGCCGACCACTTGAGTTGCAGATGCCCATGGGCGGCAATAGTTACTTACCATCAGATGACCCGTCCCCATAAAAAAAAAAACATCAAGAGAACTCAAATAGCACAATTGGAAGTCGAGTAGTTGAAAAGGTTGGATTTCTTAACATTGATTAGATTCCATAACAGATTATTTCAAGGCGATTCCGGGACTCTACACATGATCATGATCAGTGCTTATCCGTAGTGGTTTGCACTTACTTGAATATCAGTTTCTAAACTGAACAGGACGTCCGACAGCAGTCTTTGGTGTATATAGGACCAGCGAAACTCCGGGATACGGAACGGAGGTCGCGTCGGGCCCGGGGAGAACATCGGGCGGGAGCATTTTGATGGACGCTTCGTTTCTAAAATGGAATAGAACAATAGATTTAAACAAAAACAAAATCTATCGACATTGTAAGTACGGTACTAAAAATGCTCTTAGTGTAAAGTTAAGTTAAGGTATGAGACGATATGACCCTCAACCCACGAAATTTGATTAAAATAATGAATGAAAAAATGACAACGCCTTTTAAAACCCGATTTTCATCTTTAATGAAAATACTCCCAAAAACAATGAAAAATATGTTTTAAAGCTTGTTCACTACTTTATTATAAATAGTACCTAAAATCTATAGATAACAGGTGTATATCCGTATCGCTCTTCGATTACTTACCAAAATGATTAGAATCCACTTGTGTACTAGTAGAAGCGCTTCTAGGCCTCTTGGGTGACGCTGCCGTGTTCGTCCCTTGCGTAGCGACACCGTCCCCTCTATTGCTGTCCTGTTTCATCTCATTGTCACCAGGCAAACTCACGCGTCTCTTCTCCCTTTCGTCATGACTCCTTTCCTCTTCACTATCATGGTCCTTATTAGCTAACGGAATGCTCTCACTAATCGTTGAAATAGGTGGGTTTTCTGGTGCTTTATCTTCCTCCTCTTCTTCAGCGGTTTTGTCGACTCTTTGGCTTTCGTTATTCTCAGTCTCTTCTGTAACTTCATCTGTCTTTTCTATATCTAATTTATCAGCCTCTTCGGTTCTAGAATTGACTAAAAATTCACCATCCAATGGTAGGACGTTACCCTCATGGGGGTGGTCCGAAGGTATGACCCTTTGCGGACTATTATCATCGGTTACAATTTCAGTATTCTGTTCACTTGTTGATATAACTGATACGATTAACTCGTTCACTAGATCGATGGCTATCGTTTCTGCAGTTCGCTTTTCATCAACTATCTCTTCAATTTCTGGTTCCAAATCTTCCCGACCATTCGGCGTGTTTCCTTCCGAATGCGGTTCACCTGATATTGCTCCAGAATCCGTATCATCGTCAGTTTTTATTCTAACGGTTTCTAATGCGATACTTAAAACATCATTGACAATATTAATAGCAACGTGTTTAGGGTCATCCACACCAATATCTTCTTCGTTTGAAATTTCAGTCTTATCTTGTGTTCGTCGCGGACTCGTTGCTTCGCTAGGAGTTAGATACAATTCTGATGGATCAGAAAGTTCAGACTCACGTTCAACAGCATTCGCCTCAGCAACTCTTTCTGGACTAGCTGTTTCACTAACAGAAAGACTTGAAGGAATTCCTTCACTACGATCAGTGACATCGATATCTTCTGTCGCGACTATGTCTCCAACATCTCTTACTGGAATATAATCAAGGCTGCCCCTCCTCATAGGTTCATCACTCCGTTCAAGTGTACCTACACCTGACTCTGGTTCTGATAATAACCTACTTTCATCGACTATGCTGCTAGTTATTTCTGTTTCCGGTATAGTGTCAATGGGTACTTCTGGAGTTCGAGGTACAGGACATTCGACATCATCCACGGCGTGTTCTACTTCAGTATCGTCACGAGTTTCTGTTGGTGCTGGGCTGTGAAGTTTACATGCATCAGTGTCATCTGTCCTTGGAGCACAGCGGCAGTTATCAACATCTCTCAAAGAAAGGCCAGTGCCTATTTCAGTTTGGGCGGCGTGATGTAACCTTCTTTGTGGAGGTTGCTCATGGCGTTCCCATCCTGATATGGTGGAGATAGGTCGTTGCTGTCTCTCGGCAGGGTCTGTAATATTGTCGGCGCGACGCTGTTCGTAATGTTCGTACATTTGAGCAAATTGGAGTTTGAATTCTTCATACGAAACCTGTAATACGAACAAAAAATATATTACAAGCTGGAAGTCGTATGCAAATATTTTGTACTGTGAATATACTGACTTGGACTCAGTAAAGTTCGAGAAAATGATTGACAAACATGTTTCGAAATAAGAATCCTTAGTTAGATTTTGCAATGTGTGATTTTATTGAATAATAGGAAATAAATTTTTTATAATTTTCGTTTCCTTTTATTTACCTAAATATTAATTATGATTTAATAATTAATGTTTATCAAAATTAAATTTCTGATTTTTGATGAAGTGAAACTGTTTTATGTGACAGATTCCTAAAAGGTTTATTTATATTACCATTAATTGGGCAAACAAGTATACGGCCTAGGAGATAGTAAACAGTCACTTTAGCCTAAAGATACAAGGCATTTCTGGCCATTTACATACTATAAGAATGGTATGTCTAATAACTGCAACTATTTATTCACCTTGGAGTGCACGATGGCGAGCGTGTCGACCCACACCCGCCAGCCCCCATACTCGTGTTTAATGGCGTGGTGTAACAACATTCTGAACAATGAGTACACCATGTCGGAAATCTTCTGCTCCTCAGCATTCTTGGGGTGGATGTATGCCATCGCTATCAACCATTCCTGTGAAAAGAAAATATGTACATGTTACTCATCATATCTACTACCCTTAAGCATACCAGGTTGTATACCTGTTGTAACAAATTCGTTATTATTTGAAAATAATATAGTATCAGATCAAACATTTGCTTATATTTTATCTATAATATCTGATAGTTCTATTAATCGTACACTGCAACTCCTCGTTTCATCTTTATTCTCTCTTTCCATCCACTGGTTGCCTGGCAATCGCAAATCGCGATAAGGTCGACTATAGAAGATAATAACGGTTATAAATAGTACACTAGACTTTTATTTTGGACAGCTTTGCTACACGATCTTATGTTTTTGACGTCACAGATTATAAAATAAACAGTTCGATGCGGTGACAGTGTTACACTTACTATATCAATCAGTATGAGCGGAAACTTACTTCTATGGTTTAGTGTTTCACAATTGTTAAGTATTTGGTAATACCGAATAGTAAATATAACTAGCACGCTCGGTACCGTACCTGCCATACAGACATCTGCAGCACTGTCCGTCTGTTCTCCCGATTGTTGCTACATAATAGCGTCATGTCAGAAAGGAATAACTTCTTCACTTCCAGCAGCTGTTCTGTTTGCTTCGATTGTCTGATGAGGGTCGCCACTACCTTTAATATCACTGTAAAGAGAAGAAAATATTTACTTTTAAATTTTCGCGTTAAATGACAAATAATTATGTAATGTAGTATGTACGGGAATTAACGCGATCACGTAATGGGATATAATACCCATTACGTGATCGCGTTAATTCTAATTTTTATTCTAAATCTTAAAAATGTCTGACGTTTCGACCAGGTTGCACTGGCCGTGGTCAGCCTGTCTCCGTACGTAAACATAATGAAATATTTTTTAAATATCATAAAAAGTGACAATTACATGCGCCTGAAGTAATCACCGTGGCCTAAAGATGTTTAAAATAAAGGGAGAATTTACCTATCAGACTAGGTGATTATATCGTTTGTTCGTCGGTTTGTTTCGGTATGTTGCCACAACCTCGCTTAGTCAGATTGGTATTGCAAGTAGGTAGCAAATGCGTTGTCTATGGACTAGAGACGAAGGGTGAAAATGTTCCTGACATTTTCCCTGCCAAATTTTTCAGACATCCCTGACAGCTAATTACTGTATTAATCTATACGTAACATGAATATAATGTTTATTGTGTTTCTATGAGCCTAAGAGTGTTTTGCAAAATTGGACTCTAAGAGTCAAGGGAGAGAACGTTCGACTTACTGGGGTTTTCGAGTCTGAAGTGCGGCTGCGGTTCAGGGTGGCTGGTGTAGAGGATCTGCTGGCCGACGTGCTCGGTGAGCAGCTCGTACAGCGCGTTGTAGACGGCCAGCGCCAGCCCCTCGCCGCTGGCGCCCAGGCGCGTGGCCAGCAGCGTGTACAGGTTGTGCGGGGACATCACGTCGTACTTGCGTCTGCGAGATGGGTCACTATGATAATAACATTTTGAAAAAATCATTTTGGTCATTCGAAAGGTACCAGACTAAATCTTTACCCCGTTCTGAGACAACACTGATAAATGACTTATTTGTAAGGGTGTAATACTGACATGAATAAATTAAAATTTATTTCAAAAGGTGTCAGGTAATTTTTTTATGAATCCACACAATACGGTTGGAGACTGACAACTCCAATCGATTCCTCTTTATTAAACGTCAATACGATACGTATTGTAGAAACATGTTATTACACATGTTATATTATTACGTCATACCTCCCCTATTGTCAAATCTTATCAATCAAAATTTACTTTCAATGTTTGGTTTTACAATTAAAAAATAATAATATCACCTAATTTCCTGAGGAGTGTTACATTTTTTTAACAGCAGTCTCCAACCCTATTGACGGATAATACTTAAAAAATTAATGGATATTTTGAGAAATGAATGATTTGAGTATTTATAATTTTGCAATTACTTGTGAGTGCTTCTGCTTAAGAAAAATCCGAGTAATTTTAAAGCTTGTAGCCTGATTAATTGACTTTCTGAAGAGAGCAGCTTGAAGATTGTCCTCACTCCACCCTGAAAATACCAAACCATTATATTGTAACACAGAATCTAATGAATACTAGTCTCGAACAAGAGAATGAAAATAGTACACCAATATTGGTG
Organism: Euplagia quadripunctaria; assembly: GCA_963859945.1. Classification (NCBI taxonomy): domain Eukaryota; kingdom Metazoa; phylum Arthropoda; class Insecta; order Lepidoptera; family Erebidae; genus Euplagia; species Euplagia quadripunctaria. Next base: position 1,019,060 of record OY982578.1, on the reverse strand, counting down.
CAGAGCTCAAACATGTGTGATATTACGATATGTGTACTCACACACAGTTAAACAAATAGGTACATAGTAAAAAAATTAAGAACTTCTCATAAGTTCTTAATTTTTTAGATAACAAAAAATGTTGTTTATCTCATGTAAGGGACGACACGTAGCTCAAAGAAAAACTGCCTTAAAAATTACTGATCGCAAGTCAAAATCGAGCTGTTTTTGACAAGGTAAATTTAACATGAAGCGGAATCTAGACATGAATATAATGAAAGAGCATTTTTTGTAATAGGGATTGATCCCGCTACTGGTAGGAAGGTGGTAACCACTTACCAATTACTACATAAAAAAAATTATACGTCATTATTTTCATATCTTTTTTATTGTTATTCATAAAGCAAAGTCAAGTCAGTAAATGATGCAGCGATATTCTATCTAGCCTTAAAAGGAATATTTAAAAAATTGTCATACCTTGGCGTCGAAAGCAGGTACCATGGAGCTAGGATGTTCCGACATCAGTGATATTAACATTTGTAGAACATCATGTAAATTTTCGTCCTAAAAAAGAACAAATAAGACATTAGAATAGAAGACAAAAAGAGATTGTGAACTCTTTCGCGGCTCACCAGGAGAACATACCTCATGCATAGTGGTGAGGTAGTTGAGTATCGACTGTAGTTCATCCTCTTTCACGCCGTTACCGATCATTATAAGTTGCTTTAGGAAGAGAAGAATGTACGCTCGTATCGTTAGAATATCTTTGTGGGCTGGCCGAGGACCTTCTGTAATTTAAAAAAAGGATGTTCAATTTTTATATAACTTTAGAGTCAAAAGCGTATGAGAAGTTGTCGTTTACAATAGCCCGTATGTGGTTAAAACACAATCCGCCGCTTCTTTTTGTGAGGAAGTGATGTCCGCTAAAGAGGCGGCGGAAAGGGAACGGGAGAGGACTAGTACTCTCCCGTCCCGAAGAAGAGGCACCAGGCGCCGGAGAGCGCATAATGATCTCCGGCCTCCATGAGCGCTGGCCTGGGGGTAACGGGTGAGGTTGCCCGTTACCCTAGCAGAAGCAGGCCTGAGACGGTGGCGCGACGTGTTCCGCGTGCGCCTCTCTAAATCGGAAGGAGGGCAAGGCCCTCCGCTACCAATGGTGTGGCTGCCTTCTATTTGAGGGCGGCCAAAGTCTGCTAGGGTTCTCGGGGACTTCCTTCCTAGGGTATACCCGAGTCCCTTGCGATAGACTCACTTGTTACGGAACACCGTGTGGTTTTAGTCGGTTCGATTCCGACATACCACTTCACCAATAGCCATGGTGAGGTGATGAACCGTGGGGGTTTCCACACGAAAAAAAAAAAAAAAAAAAGATGGTTAAAACACAGCAATAAGGACACGATAGCTCTCTGCTGATATAACTAAATGGATATAATATATGTTTGTAATGTTCTGGGAGATGGAAGTAGTTTCCCAGTAGAACAACCACGATCGAAGAACTTTCAAGCTTTCTTATAAAATTTGTAATTGATAAAAAGTTGGGCAATGTTCATAGTCGAGGTATGATTGAAAGATCAGGTCATTTCTGAGTTCTGGTTGAGTTACGTAAGGTTTTGGAATCCACGTCAGAATTATGGAGTTAATTACAGGTTAATCGTAATTGTACTTTGTTTCAGCAATTATTTTATTACAACTCTTATTTTCTGTTATTAGAAGAGAAGGTGATTACATTAAATAACTGCAAAATGGCACCATCACCAAAGTTTTATTTTCGGACAAACCAGGAAATATGACCTTTGGAACGGCGATATTTCTGTTAGGCACGTGTGCTGCCCAGGGTATAAATTTTTACCTGTAGCGGTCGTAACCAACTCATCCTGAAATTAGTTCAAAGGATGGCAGGAACTTGGTAGGTGCTGCCAATTTACGCAACTACTGTAGAACTAAAGCAACAGCGTTCATCCGCCATGATGGACTATTTAAGAAGTAATCGGCATCTATGTAAACCTCCAATCTATATCCTACTCACACATTAAAGTCGTGACTACTCACCTAATCCTTTCGGCGTTATCCCACTCTTAGCTCGAGGATTCACAACCCAATAGTAAAATTTGAGTGTATGTACGGTCTGCAGCACCGTGCTAACTCTTCTAACACTGCCGTAGATGTGGGCGTCAGCGAGGAAGTCCGTCGCAAGGTAGCAGTACAACCGAGCTTGCACTGCGGCGGGAGTGTGGATCCACAACGCAGGGTTGAACAGTATGTGGTCCAACAGCTGCCAAGTGAGAAAGGATTGGCAGAAAGACTGCGATTAGCATAGACCTTAGGCTGTCCGATGGTCGATAGCGATATGTTCTCTTGCTTGCATAAATGTCCTGTACTATTGTGCCTAGACCTACTGGCAGTAATTCAGGTAACTTGTCTAAAGTATGTATGTAATTATTAGTTAATATTGTTTGTATATTTAAAAAATATTTTTATTTAATACATTTATGATGTTACAGTATAGATAATTGCTGCATTTGTGCGAAATAAGCTGTGTTATGTAATAAGAAATGCATAATTCTTTTTTGTTAAATTTTTTAATCAAAATGTGTAGAATATTTTTTACAAATGTACAATCCTTAGAAAATGTATATATTTAATGTAATAATAGCAAGAACAAAATAGGTAGTACCTAACTAAAGTGTTAGTGACTACAAAACTAATTGGCAAAGCGGTACCAGGGTGGTGTAAACTTGATGAGGTACTAAACAGACAAAAGGATGTGTTAAGTGAGCTCGGAATTAAATTAAAAAAAATAGAATAGAAAAGAAACCTTCGAATTCAAACAACATAACTTTTTTAAATAATCACGGTATGTTTACTGAATTTGTAGGTCGAAAACAAAAAATAAAAGGTCCAAAACTAAATTGGTAATATTAAACCAGAAATAATATTGGAATTGATATCATAATATATATATCTCGAACACAGTGGGGAGTGCAGTATATTTGTCAAATTGAAGTGAAAAAGCAAGAGGAACATGCGCTAGCAACCATCGAATTACAGGACAGTCACAGTTTTGGGTGATCAAATCTTTTCGTGCTAATCTCAGTTCCTTCTCGATTGGGAAACTTCGAGATCACAAAGTATATAGTAAGGAACCATATTACATTTATATAGCTTTAAAATGGATTATGTCAATAGTAATAATAATGAAAACAAAAAAATTAATTTCCCATCGAGAAAAAAATTATAAAAATTTACATAAAAGACGGCACCAGTCACTCTTAAAATACGATACAAAACCTGATTGATATTGACTTCCGATACAGAAAAGTAATTGATTTTGTTAAATTATACAAACTGAGAAACCGATTTGTTGCCTATCTTAAAATACAAATGCCTTTACGATTCCCTAGTAGCTATCGTGTGAAATATATCTACGAAGAGTTTATAAATTTGTTTCAGCTTTATAGTGCAAGGTATATTAAAACAGCAAAATAAGAATAATTACAATACCAAAACCAGAAAGTTCATTTATATATATTCAAGAACATTAACAATCCATCACACAAGTGTAGGTATAAGCCACTGCAATGTACAGAGAGATTCTAAATGATGTGTATCCTTAAACTGTTTACAAAACCTTAACGTTAATCAGAATGCATACAACGTACCTATGTGCAAATTCACAAACCGCGAAACGGTGGTCGACCTAAATTTCTTATTTAAAATTTAATTAATTAATTAATTGTCTTATATGTATTATACCAGTATTACATGTAAACATTTCTGGTTCTAAGAGTAGGTAGTCATATTTTATTCATGATTAGAACTTTGAGAAATTGCCGTCAAAACCATTCCAATTTCGAGTAATTCAAACAAAATAATCGGTTTGCGTCGCCTTCTTTATTAAAACCTTAATGAAAGTTAAGAAAACGCGTGATTATAAACGATTGGCGAGCTTAACAAGACTTAATAATAAATTACATTATGAAGGCAATTTTCAAACTTATTTATGGGATTTTGTACCCCCGTAGCGCCTACGACTTGTGTTACGGTAATTTCCGAGAAATGAATCTTGATGTTTCAGTACAACGATAAAAACAAAATTTATTGCATTAATTTCGTAGGAAAATTTTAACCGAAATGGTAAATTAGTTACATTGGATTCTCTAAACTTGCTCGCAATATTGTAACTTGTAAATAACAACAACAAAACTTGTATTCCTTTGAGAAAGCTTTGATTAATCTTTGTCCGAAAGAAATTTTATAATCAAACAAGTGCGATTAATAAGAGAGAAAAAGGAAATGAAATATACCTGTTTCAAGAGCAGATCGGAATTCGGAGAACAGCACGTTACAAGATGTTTCGTGAGATGAAGGAAAGAGGCTAGAGTATCCGGAGTCAGATGGTCTCGACTGCATCGTTGGAGCATGTGCGAGATGACCAGGAATCCTCGGCACTGCAGCATGTGTTGTTGGACTGTGCTGCAGGACTCGACGAGTGAACATACGAACCCCAACAGCTTCGAACTGCAAACATACCATTCAGAACATGACACACACATATTAAATTCTTAGAATCGAAAATAGAATGGGTAATAGATAATTGTTCATTTTAAATACAAGTTTTCCTTAAACCTGACACCAATAAAATCGTGAGGCGCGTGAAATTGCTATCAACAGTCAACCCCTCATATTGTTATAAATGCTGTTTATTTTCTTGTCTGATCAATCCCCTAAATTGATGAGGAGAGTAGTGTGATGATTGGTACCTAGGACCTACCGAACTATTTTGTAGGTTTTAGAACCTTATCTACATAATTATGATTTTTTTTTCAATAAAAACATTATTATTTTTTTACTTATTTCATTTGCAAATTTTTAGTTTGTTATTCATAGTGTTCTCTGTTCTACTAGTCGATTCCTTTCATTTGATACCCATATTGAAGGAGCTGTGAAAAAAAAATGTAATCCGCTATTTTGTAGCGGCCGCCATTTTGGATTTGAAATTTGTCAAAGTGTACAAGCCCCTTTGTGTACAGCTACGTATTTGTTTATACTGCCCCCACCCCACCCAATGCAATCGTTATTTGAGCAGGGTCAGTATACCTGCATCAAGTTCCCCAAACTAAGGTCATAGTGTATAGTATTCTACTAGTCAAGCCCTTTCATTTGATACCCATATTGAGGAAATGGTACAAAAATAAATTTTATAGCGACGGCCATCTTGATTAACAATGATATTGAATATATTAAATTATATCGTCATCAGAACCAAAGATGTGTACCAAATATCAGATCAATCTGTCAACAGGAAGAGGGTAAAATTTCATCTAATAAATTTGACCCAAACAAAAATGAACAGGTCAAGCTAAATAAAACCGTTTAATAAAACTGTCGCGTCGTTTTCACTCAAAACTTAAGAGTGAAGAGACCCTTAAAATGTAAATACTATGACAGTATATCTGATTACTTCATAAAGTATTATAGGTTCCATCTGGCCACAGAATTTTTACGAGTATTACACTTCAACAGCTTTAGGAGCCCACGGAACCTTACTTACGCCCACAATCCGACTGTGACAACTTACAAAATAATCTCTGAAAAAGTGTATGTGTAGGTATTTATAATCCCTGGAACGCTAACATAAGACCTCCGGTAAGCGAGGACAGTTAGAGGTGATAATATGTACTCATACCTATGTTTGCAGTACTTTCTACGGTAGAAAAAGTGAAGCAAATTCACGGTTAAACTGTGTCTCGCAATGTACCGTCTTGTGGCGTCGAAATAATCTCTGTGGAAAACCCAGCCTTCTCGAAATATGTCATTAGACGACACAAGAATACACTCTTATGCATAAATTTAATAATGTGCGTACCTTTGATGTGAGTCCGTACAATTTTGATGGCCTTATTTATCCGGATTCACCCACGCGTGACACGGGTCGAGGCGGCAACTCTTTGAACTGTCATGTCGTCGTGTTATCATACGCACTTCACTGTACGTCAATATTACACATATATGACCAGACTAATGACATGCCTACTTTTTTCATTTACTAAGCCGGGAAACAAGATACCACTCGCCTGATGAAAAGTCACCACAGCCTATGGATGTTTGCGTTACCAGGGGTGTAACTGTGCATTTGCCGACTATACAAAACCATTTTTATACCATTTTTGAAGAAGCCTATAGCCTATCTAATGAAAATACTGACAAGAAAGTCATTACGCAACTTGCGGCAAGAAGCTTCTATGAAATCGTGGTATAGGTTCTTTCAGGTTTGAAAGTGTATGGAAGAACCCTCTAGCGAGCGGTGCGATAAATGGTAGAAAATACCTTGGCCACCATTTTGTTAATATTGCTATATCTAAGCTAAAGCTTAATACGTTAACAGCTAACGCTTAGTGCCACGACTCTCTATAACTTATACCTAATGGTGTGTGAAAGACTCAAGAGGATCATAAGTTGAGCGACTCTAGCTTAAACCTTATCGTCCATCGCACAATATGTCCTTCAAGGTATCTAGAGTCGAGTGTTAACTACGTGCTCCAACCGTGATAGGGAAGTTATTTTAGCGAGTCTTCTAATTTGACAGGCCAGACCTAATATTTGGGCACAAGTGTAAGCAATCCTCCACGAATGTGAAACTTTTGTAGTGGAATATAAATGTGTGAAAAAACGCTAAAAAAGGAAGCTAATAAAATATTTCATTAATCACCATTACTATAATAGCTATAGAGTGTGGCATAACTATTAAATTATTTGGTTTTTATGCGACCCTTTTCCAAAATGTAAGATATGCTATCCTTAAAATTAATGTCATGAACGATAATTTAATAACGGACCTTCGCTACCCTATGCTTTTATAAATTGTCACCACAAAATGGCGGTAATAAATCTAGTCGCTTAAGCTGAGCAGATACCAGGCAATTAGGAGTTGGCAGGAGTTAGTTCGACTCGTATTAGAGTGTATAGCTTCACTTGGCCGATATGAAGTTTCGAGAGCCACCTATCGACAGTGAAAGTGCATTTAGCGAACAAGTACGACCAAAGCTACTGGGATAGCAGGAATATTAATGAGTGGCTTTAGGTTTCGCAAAGGCCCGCTAAGCTAATGATAATGATTTGTGGAACCTGGAGCAACTTTATTTGGAGCCTAACTAATGGATAAACTGGAATTTCGTTGAGCTACGCTTATAGACCGTTTAACATTCCACTTGCTAAAACTTAGTTTAGTGGTAGGTATATTGGTTTCAGAACCTATTCGCTTATAAACTAGAGATAAATTTGTAGTTAAGTTTATCTGAGCTGAATCTGATCCAAAACCTATACTAAAATCTTATAAAAGAGCTTTGTGTGAAAGTGAATGTGACTCACATCGTCGCGATTCGCCGCAGTGCGGGATTTGTCGCTTAAAACAAGCATTTACATGTAGGTACGTGTAAATAGACTTACAGATATGGGACGATAGAAGGACATATATTATATACAGATGTTATTTATGCAGCATTTATGCAACCGCCGGATGGGAAAATCTATTAAGGAAGATTCAACCGGGCAGTGGCAATAAATTACTGCAATTAATATGTAGCTGTTTATCGCTTCAATACAGGCATACATATGAGGTGGTCGAAATATGATATGTCTCATACTTACAAGGAATCAATAAAACTTATTTTTATGGCTTTATATTTAAACTTACTATGTTTATTATTCGACCACGTTCTGTTTCATTCATTTGAAAAGATACATAATCGGCATTACACAATATAATTGTTTTGAAAAATTTCAAATTTGAACAACCATTGCGTTTACTGAGAAGTACGAGTATGTGTTGTGTATATGTGTGAGATAAGAAAACGGAGTAAGTTGAAAGAAGATGTAGTCGAAGAATTGAGAAAGGAATGCTGTAATGGTTTGGGCATGTTGAAGGATGAGTGAACAGCGAATGTCTAATGAAATAAGGCTCCTGTGAGTGGGGGAATCGGTTCAGGTAGGCCCCCAAAGACCTATACTGACCAGATGGCGGTACACTGAAAAAGGGCCTAGTTGAGGGTGGTAAGTGGCCGCGCTATCGTCTCTGCCTACCCCAGAGGGGGATAAGGCGTGAGAATATGTAATATGATGTTGCATCAGCCCTAGCTAGTGTGAAATGCCTTTCAGACGTAAACTAAAGTATAGATATTAGATTCATGACATTGAACACATGCTTAAAATTTTCATATTTGAGATATAGATATCATATAGGGCTCACCTATAGCCACATAAAATTAAATGATATTCTAATAATTATGACATACACACAGATGTACTACACCCGCGTTTCGTCAAGTCATGTTTAATCTCATCTAATGATATATCGGACTTCATTCCATACTTCGGCACTATAACGCACAATTTCTCAGCAAAAAAGCCCAGACAAAACTTAACGCAGCCCGTCACGAGCATGGAACCCAGTATCTGAAGAGGGTAATCGCAAACATCACAAGTTAAGAGGTTATTCATTGAGTGGTAAAAAAATACGTAAACATACCATAACATAGGATCTCTTTTAGGATCCGTGGCAGGTGCATCGTGTTGAAGATCCAACTGTGCGAACAACGGGAACAAAACCTGCACCCCACCGATTGAGTTCAAGGCGCTGTGTATTGAATGCGTGACCACCGCTTTCACCTCCTGCGAAAAGGTTATGATTTAAGTATTTATTTATAACGTCATGGTCATTTTTGTACAAAGGCTGAATTAGTGCCCGGGACATTATTTTCCAGTCGCAGTTACATAGAAAAACACACACACGTTAACAGTTTACTATAACGTCATTGAAATATTATACACACATAGGTACATATTTTTTTTTATATATCTACTTTAGGGTGCCAAGAATTTTTTTTTGTTTTTTCTTAACGCAAGTCGTCTCAAAATTGGCGTAATTGATCGGAGATTACAAAAAAAAAAAAAAAAAACTATATCTTTAGGCCTGTACCAATCTTCAAAGTTTTGAAAAATGTTTTGTTTGAATTTTCATTGTGATATTTCGCTATCCTTAATTTCGATACCTGAACAAAATACATAAAAAAATATACGTTGATTCTCTTTAGGTGTAATACATACATAAAGTTTCGATTTGCATGCAACTACACGTGACCGGTGGCTACGAATTTATTAGGTATCAACCAGCAAATCCCCTTAATTTTCAACTTGTTTCGAGGACTTTCTTGACTTAACTCGTAATTGTATTCTTTGTAACCAAATAATTTTTTATGACCTTAATGAATACACCTAAAGCTAGTTAGTAGTACACCTAATCTATTGATGAAAACCGTATGAAAATCTGATCGATAGTTATTGGGTTTATCGCGAACAGACAGACGCGGTGAGGGATTTTGTTTTATAATATGTTGTGATAAGTTCGATATTAGGATCATATAGAGAACTTGACAATCGACAGACGCTAACCATAAGAGACGTCTTTAAATTTATTTATTTGTCAAAAACGAAATTGAAATATAATGGAAAGGATCTATCTGATTTAAATATTGTATGAGTTTCTTTTTTAAGAAATCAGCAATATTTCGACGAAAGATTAGATTCCAATCGTAAGTAAGGAACGAGTTATGCAATTACTGAAATCCTATTTCAAAAAGTACCTCATATGAAAAGATACAAAAGCAAACGAAGTTATAGTTTTGAAAACACACCGAAGTGTTTTTAGAGTCATCCGAGAAGCTTTTTGACGTTACTGTGTTACTTCATCAGATATTTACAATTTATTTGTCAACTACGTGATTAAAGAATGCCTTCCATGGATCACCTTCGAGAGCTAGCATTGTCAAATATGAAAGTATCACAAAACGCAAGATATTTAAACTACCAAAACTTACCTATTTCTGCTATAGATTACACCTAAATTATTATGTGGGACGAGTGTCGGGTTACAGCACCGCCGGTTCTTCGACATATTTTTAATGAGGGCTTCAAATTATTTCAAAAGATAAGAGCTTTGAGATTGGTGACTTTCCTTGATACCCACAACGTGTTTAAAAATGTGTTAAACTAGTAACAGAGCTTACACAAAGTGTAACTGATGCTACTTCAAGAGATGGTTTTGTTAGAACCAGGAACCTCGAGCAGAAATATCAAATTTTGGGCACAAAAACAGGTTTACATTTAGTTTTTTGTCATATTTTATAAGTTTTATTTTGTTCACTTTCTTTTCTTGTGCTTTATTTAATTAATTACAAAAAATAAAATACATTTTGAACTTGATTTTTATATTTAAGTAGGCATATGCCTACTTAAATCATATGATTTAAGTTTGTTATATTTAATAATAATAATAAGACTTACAAAACTTCAAAGTGTGGTAGAACCCTCAAGATGGCTCGCAATTCTAGTTATTTTACCTTTGTCGTAATCTGTGTAAAATTACGCAAATTTTGATACCTCTTTTGATAACGTAAATCGAAAAATATTTTTTTTTCATACATGGACGGGACACCTTATAATATACATATATAATATGCACCTGTATTCAACAATATATATAAATGTACAAGGCAAGTTAAATTTTATTTCTAAATATCGTGACCATCACATAAAGTCAGCGTGGCCAATAGCTTCTTGCAATAAATTTTTGGTCCACGGGCTACGGTGAAGACTTATAATGAAACTATCTACATGGTTTAAAAATACTCTGTCTAGTGGAAATGTAAGAAATAACATTATCTTCAGAACCTTCTCTTTGTAATTCAGAGATATATCTCAATCCCTATCTCATGTTTGAAATATTAATAATTGTACTACACAGATTTATCTGTATTGTACGTTAACTCATACCAACAAGCTACATACGTAGGCTGTTCCAAAAAATTGTTAGTGAAATGAAAAATTGTTGGAATGTGAAAAAAGTTAATTTATAGCTTTTCAAAATACCCCCGTTCAATTCCAATGCACTTATGCATTCGGATGAACCAGCTTTCGAAACATTTAAAAAAAACTTCTTGCGTCGTCGAAAAATAACCGACGAAATTCTTCGATGGCCTCTTCTGCAGTGTTAAATTTTCGCCCACGAAACATTTTTTTTTACCGTGGAAAATAAAAATAAAAAATCGCATGGAGCTAAATCTGGGCTGTACGGAGGATGGGGTTATATTTGTACCCCCGAAATATTCAAATAGTCTATGGTTCTAGCAGCTGTGTCAGCGGGCGCGTTATCTTGGTGAAAAAGAATGCCACGGACCTAGTAATTATTGTTCTACGCTCTTCTAGCTGAATAACTACTACTGGTCCACTGCGTCGAAAAAAAAACCACTATAATTTTTTTCTAACGCTCCGACAGCGAAGAACTTTTGTGGGCAACTGGTCTTCTTCAAACACCCATCATAGCTGTAGATCCAAGTTTCGTCAGTTGTAAGGATATAGAGTACATTTTAGGAAATTCCTTCTTCGAACTTTTCTAGCATAAATTTGCACCAATCAACACGACGGGATTTGTGCTCTTCGGTGAGAGAATGAGGTATCCATCGCGAAGCAAGCTTCCTAACTTTAAGGTGGTCGTGCAGGATGGTGGAAACTGCCTATGATCCAATCTTCAGTTCAGTCTGAATCGCTCGACGTGTAATGTGTCTATTCTCCCGCAATAGCCACTCTACCCTGATGATATTTTCATGAGTTACTGCAGTTGTAGGTCGGCCGGGTCTGGGGTCATCGTTTAGGTTCTCTCGACCACGTTTAAATTCACGAAACCAATAAGTAACTGTTGCTAACGCAGGAGCAGACTCCCCAAATGCAGCTTGTAAATTTTCGTTAGAGTCCTTGAAGGTTAACCCTCGTTTATAATTATAAAAAATCATAGCACGAAAAGATTCCTGCGAGACGTCCATTGTTGCAAACAAAAGAGCGACAGATTTACTTTTAAAAAAATATTAAAAGAACTACACGTAGGTGGCCAATGATTTTCAGCAAAGAGATTTGTATTGAAATTAGCCGTCAATTTAAAATAGTTTCTAGAAAGAGAAAAGAGATTGTATTTATTCTGTCTAACAATTTTCGGAACAACCTAGGTAGTTGATGCAGTTAGTACTATAGTTATTATACTCTACAATGTTTTAACATCTCTGAGGAAATGCAAACTTCCTAAGCTATAAAAAGCAATTTTAACTTTTATCAAGTTCCTTCGAGTAAAGTTGCACTTCTGTAATACAGTATAATTATCTTAAACGAGTAAAATAGTGTCTATTTTAGCATAAAGTTTAAACACATACCCATCTATTAAAAACTGTCAAATGGCTCGACATTATTTAAAAAAAAAAGATATTTAACATCTTACTCGAGTCTAAGGTCAAAGAAACTCTTCGAATATACATGTATAAAATAAGAAAAAAGAAAGGAGAAACACGTGTTCATATCCTCAATAAAAAGACTGTTTAAAGGTAGGTGTCTCCAAAGTTCAGATTCATCTTACATTCGATCTTACTTCGATAATAATTCTAACGAAACTTGAGCGGTAAGCCTAATGAGTTTAATAAGAAAGTAATACAGGAAGGTTGAAGACATCGATAGCTCAATAAGCCGAAACTGAACAACTTGAGTAATTTGGAACTTCTGTTTTGTCACTTGTGACGACCCTTGACTTACTTATGCTGCTATGATACATTATCATTCTAGTGACAAATATCTTACTTACCACTTGTACTTCTTGAGCCTTAAGATCAATAACAGTAGACGGAAGAAGATTAATTATCCTAACGAAATTAAGCCTTTGTACTTTACCTTTTAAGATCTTGTGTACTATTGCCTGTTCGTGCGACGATTTCAATTTCAAGAGCAATGCTGACAAAAGGCCTGCTGTCATTGATTTACAAAATCGACTAAACATCAATGGTAGGTAGTATTGTTTTCTGACTATACTACTAATTAATTATAAGGAGAACATTAGTTTTTCTGGAATCTTCTTTCAATCATTAAACACGAACGATAACAAACCTGTAGCATCAATGCATGTGGGGTGTGCACGAAGTACGAGACGTTGCCTTTGGGCGCGGACTGCAGGCAGAGCTGACCATCCGTCGCTACCGGATTGTACATGAACACTATGGCTGACGATAGCTTTCCATCGTACAGCACCTGGTAAATATAATATATTTTAGAAAAAGTATCATTTATGGTAATCTATAATACATGAAGGACAAAAGAGAGGTAAAAACCAAATACTTAAATGCTACTTCTGTCTCTACAATTCACCTTAAAGTAATAGTAGCTGCGCGAGGTTTAAAGTCGACTTATAATTGAGTTATGTTTAAGTATTTGGTCCTAAGATATTGGAAGACTCAGACAATAATTAAGAAATGTTGATTATTGTAGAACGCAGCGAATTTTCAGGTAAGATGTATTTAATAATTTTCTTTCAATTTTACTGCTTGCAATTAATCAAACATTTTTTAACTTATTAAAATGGTTACAGAACAGTAAAACTAAACTAAACATATAATTGATATACATATAAACGTTTAGTACCCATATAAATATATAAAACATGCAAAGCTTACAAGACTAGCAGCGCAGTCAGCTCGATTCTACCAGATACCAGGCTAACATAAATAACATGAAAGTAAATACAAACACCACACCGAAAACGAATAAAACCGTCGTATGTGCCCTACCACCGCGTACACACATTCTAATATTACACACACAACATAGTACACATTAACATTATAAAAATAAGCACAAAATGGGCTAATGTGACGTGTATATGAAATAAATAGATATACAAATCGACCCAGTGTTACGTTACAGGCGTTACAACTAATCTGTTCACTTCCATGTAACAGGAAAACAGCCACTAAAATGTGTAGATAATGCACATAAAACAAAATAAAGGTTATTGTTATGGGTGTACCCAGCTTTGCCCAGGGAGGGGCAAAATTTCTTTTTGTCGGTCCAGGTCAGCGCAAATCTAAAATTTGACTTGGACATTATTAACCTTAATACTACGTAAGCATACAAAAGCCAGGGGGGAGCGGCTGCCTTCCCTGTCGCCCTGGGTAAGCCCATGATTACTGCTATGGGTTATTAGATGCGAAATTTGGCCACGAGCTTGTCGGACATAGCATGGTTCTGTAGCATCATTATCACGACTTCACGAGTGCGTTTGCGGGTTACCATCAAGTTATTATGATAGAATGATTTTATTGTTATTAAATAACATTTCAACTTTAACACCTTAACAGTAGGAAAGGGAGAGCAAGGCCGATGTGCCTTTACAACGGTCTACATAAAAAAGTTCTTATTCTATTTAATAATTTCCAGGAGTAGTATAATTAATAATTGTTTTACTCACGTATAATATTTTTTCAGGAAAGCCCGGACCTTCATTCGGGTACAAACATTGTGACCCTCAATCCCATAAAAAGATTTAACATTTTAAGAAAAAGATAAACGCGAATAGTAATTTCCTGTCTGTTTATAATGGTTGTATAAAAACATTAATTGTACAAAATACTTTTTTACAACAATCGGCTTAAAATGTGATCCACTTTAATACGATAAGCATTAGCTTTTATAGGTTACCTCATGGCACCTAGGGTTACACATCATGCAACCACAGAAAATACAAACAATCATTGCTGATAGGATCTGGAGGTTTCTCGAAGCCATAAGTCTGAGCAGTGAACTGTAAAGCAAAAAGTGCGCTACAAAAGACCAGAAATGGTCGAGGTGGCACTAGGCACTTAAAACAATAATAATAATAATACCTCATGCAATGTTATAAATATAGGGCCTTGGTAACTCACGCTTTATTGAGTTACCAAGTCGTTATACCGTAATGGTTACCTATTTTTCTAACCGTATTCCGCGTAATGAAAGGAGTAATATCACAAGAAAATATGTCACTTTTATCTAACGATAAAGTAGGCGAACGAAACATTTAACAATATGTACAAAACTGATAAAGGTAAAAAAAAAAACAAATAATATATTCTTATTGATATAATGTTTCAGTAGTAAGGATACAATGAAAAATAACGATCTTTATAGCGACTTCAAAATTATTAAAACACTAGCAGCGCCCCGAAGTTTCACCCGCATAAGTCCCGATCCCGTAGGAATATCGGGTTAAAAAGAACCTATGCGTTAATCCAGGTCTCCAGCTATCTACATACCAAGTTTCATCACAATCGGTTCAGTGGTTTTTACGTGAAAGAGTAACAAACATCCATTCATCCATCCAAACTTTCACATTTATAATATTAGTGGGATTAGTAGGATTGGTGTAATTATTACTGATTAACAAGTCACTCACTAAAACTCGATCATGTTAAATATGAGGAGCTTCGACCTCTGTAGTATTGCTACGAACGTTAACCGCACGAGGACATTTCCTCGTCGAGAGCCGACCGATGATGCGACCACTAAAAGCCATTCACAGCGTGATCCCACTACAGGACGGACGAATGTCATGATACGACAGCTCAAACAAGTTTAATTAATGCAAGGACTATGGTTCTTGGGACTTATTGGTTTTCGCGTGTTTTAGAATAATTTTCAGAGATATTTATAACTTAGCCGTATAGGATACAAAATCTAAAAAACTTATGTAGAAGCACTTTTTGAAAAAAGCATTTCACCTTAAGTAAAATGAATATAAATGAAATGAATATTTCACAGTTTGAGTTAAACCCATCCAATACTAATACAAATAACAGATTTTGTTAAAGTTTACTTTCGGTCAGCAGGTTTTAAATTTCGAACGCACGAGTTCAGTGCGGGATTGCTCTAAAGTGAATAAGGTAGGGTTCAAGTTTGCTCCATGCCCAGGCGCGCATTACGTGGCCTAATCTAAGTACCATTTCGACGGAAGTGCACTTAAGCTCTCACTACTTTCTGGGTACCTAGTACATGTAATGAGATTACGTGTGTTGTGTTAACAAGTGACTGGGTTTTCTTTGTTCAGCTTTGTTTAAGCTATTGTTAGTAAGTTAAGAAAGGATGTATTGTTTGTAAGCTTCTCTGTGTAATTTGTATGAGAAGCAAATAAACGAAATAGGGTAAAGGTCGCCATGTAGAGACCTACTAGTAATTAACACAACTAGGAAAATATTTCCAATAGAACAAACCGCTAAAAACCAGTGATTGAATGTGTGACATAAGTTTGAACGCTATAACAACAATACCAACGTTTGAGTGGACAAAAAACTAGCCTAAAAAACCTTTACGTAATTAACTAATTTGCATGTTTTATTGTTTAGCGAAGACTCAAAAGGTTCCATTACCTAAGTTTAGGAGCTTCCTTTATTTATTCAATTTTTAATTTCTTATAGCATCTTATTTATGTATATTGAGTATTACCTGGATAGATTACAAAACGCACTAGAAAAATATCTTTATTTCAAGGAAAAAAAAAACCTTATTTACCCTTCTATTCTCTCTTTGCTATACAGCATACTGTCTAACCCTCATACACCTTCCTATTTAAAAGGACGATTTGAGTTCCTTCATGGTACCCATACGAAGTGCTTACGATCATCAGAAAATCTGATATTAAAAGTGCCGGTGCATTCAACAACTTTTTTCGACAAATCCTTTACGGTCCTAGCTGTTCGTTTGTGGAATGCATTACCAGTAAAAATAAGGCAAGCTAAAACCATTACAGCCTTTAAAAATTTGGTCAAGCAACACTATCTATCTCTGTAATATCATCATTTCTTTCTTATTCTATTACATACCTAAAATCATAATTACTTTCAAAAATACTACGAGTATGTAATATCTACTAATTAGCTATATATATGTATATATCTATATGTGTAAATTATTGTCTGTATATTCAATAGTACGCCATCAACTAGTATGTTTTTATTTAATATTTCTGTAATTATTTCCATCTAAAGGTTGTCTGGTAGAGATCGCTATTAGCGATAAGACCGCCCATTGTACTCTAATATTTTATATGAGATCTATTTCCAGTGTATGTTATTAATGGTGTACAATAAAGAATATTCTATCTTCTATCTATCTATCTTCTATTATCACATAATATGAAACTGAAGTCTACTCTCCTATACAACGTGTTTGTGCAACCACTAAACAGTAATCAATACTAATAATCGACTAACTAACTCCCTGAAACTCCCAGGAAACTCGCAATCAACTAAATTCATCCCAAGGGGATGTAGCAGGATAACATTTGGCAAGCGGATGACACTTGTCTTGTCAGTACAGATACATAGCTCTTCATATTCTGCCTTATTTAACAATCACAAAAAGAACAACTACTGCACTTCCCAGACTGCATTATAACAGCTGCAGTATTCGGTTTATTACGCTTGTAAATTATGACATCCTAGTACTCTTACTTGGTTCGTGGCGAGTGTAAAGTTTTACAGACTTAACAGAGCTTCTTTGACTAAGTTAACATGAATTATTTCTTTGTAAAAAACTTTAAGTGCAGGCGGTACATTGTGCTCCTGAAAGTTTTTGTTTAAAAACACGCCTTAAACAAAATGATATTATTATGTTGGAATATACTATATTTAAACAAAAATACCAACCAAACCAATTCTGTACATTGAAGATATTTAGAATTTTTTTTGAGGGACACTATAATACTGAAGCCAAAACTATATTTTTTTCATTTTTACACGCTTTATATTAGCTTCACTTGTATGTTTGTAACCGACTCCTTTGGACGCGATTTTGATCCACTTTAAACGGCTAGATTTCATTCAAATTTTGCACGTGTCAAAGACCGATGACAATGCAATAATTCGATTCATTTTTGATTTTTTTTTAGTTGAATTTTCTATAAAAGCGTGTTTTTTAGTTTTTTAAGCTATAATTATTGTCTGTCCGTCTGTCTGTCGGTCGGTCTGTATGTCTGTCTGTCTGTCTGTAACATGGCAGCGCATCACGCCGAAACTACTGAACGGATTCAAATGAAGTTTGGCAAGCTTGGAAGCTTTGTATCTCGAAATTCAGGACGGCTTCCTTGGGATGAAAGTCAAAATGTGTACTTAGTTGTAATTCATTAGCACGTAGTTCTATTGCAATAATTCTTTTTTTGTTGGAAAGTGGCACTTTGAGGATTGTCACGTAATCTTCTTTCTTCTATATCAGTATAATTATAATAGACGTAGACGTGTTTGATTGTGCGCGCATATCACGTAAAAGTACAAAATAATCGTGGAAACGTTTAATGTTATTATTAAATGAAATATTATTATTACTTAAAAATATAACTTCTAAAATCTGTGTCATTTTTACAACACTCTGCCGACCCCTTTAAGAATAGAATACTAAAACTTAACTAAGAAATAGAAGAAAATAAAAAGCAATAATTATTGAGTATTGACTACCATAGTACAGGCTCTTATTTCTTATTTTGTTTAAAAGACAACTCCCGCATTAGGAATTACTCCTGTGTCGCGGGGGACTTTACAAACATACAAACAACGGACACAAAGAACACCCAGACTCTGGTGGGAATCGAACCCACGACCTATGCATAGCAGTCAGGGTCACTAACCACTAGGCCAACAGGCCAGTCAAGGCTAGGCTCTGCCTAGTTTGGGATCAGTAGGCCGTGTGTGAGATATGTGAAGTTGTTATTATTATTTAAAGTTTATCTTAAAATGGAAACGTCTATTCCGGACTATGATGCAGATCTTCTTCTGGGATCGGTTTTCTATTGCGGGATGTTACATTATTTACATTGTTGTTAGACAAAACGTGTGATGTATTTGCTCTTGTAAGTCACCTAGACAACAACATATGCACAGCAATGAGCTAGTTCATTCTATCATATTCCCATGCAACTCTAAACTCATTACCACTTATGTGTTCCTAGTAGATATAAAGTTCTGATTATGAAGCGTCAGTGCCAATTGATGTGCAAATTCGACGTGATTAATTGATTAATGGCGTTGATGGATGATAACGGTGCAGTATTCACATGTTATACAATATATTAGAATGCAAATGAAACAGCATTTGTGAGGTTTGCTATTAGATATAGAAACGAGTATTGCGGCAACGATTATTTCGGTGAAAACCCTAAAAAATTTCTAAACAGCCTTCCACATACAGCAAAAACATACTCCAACATTATATAGCGAAGACGAGCTAAACTATGGAGTTATTACTAATCCTGCATCGCGCTATGAGAGTTCTCGCGCTGATTAGTATATTACTATATACTTCCCAACATCAACCGTAGGGCGGCGGCCCGCCAGGCATGATTACATAGCCTGGTCGGAGGATCCTCTATTTTTATGGTGGAGGGACACAATATCCGTTCCTCTGCAAGCCTTAACAAAAGTTTATTAAGAATATTAATCTCTAAAATATATATTTAGCTCTAAGATAGTTTTTATCGTTAAACACTTTACTTGACGCAAGCTCGTCATAAGTCTGTTCTAAGTTAGTGGCGCTTCCTTCGTAAGAAAAGTTTAGTAGTTGGCGTGGGGACAGTCGCACCCTCAATCAACATATTATTAATAATAACGACCCAGTACCACAGCTAGCTGCTTAAACTCGAATAATTTATTATACCGATTATAACACAATGCTATTTGGTGTTAAAACCATTTGAAGACTATTAAATTTGATTAGCCAGTTATAACTGGGCAAGCCAACGATAGTAAATTATCACTATGCGGAAACTAAACCACTAACGCGAGCACGTGAAATGCTCAATCATTTGTGGTAGAACTAAAACATTACAAAACGGTTTTGGTTGTGAGGTATATTCATATAAATACTTCTTATTATATAGATACAAAATATAATTATTTATACTCTTAAATGAGTAGATAGTATGCTTAGCGTAAAGTTGCATTAAAGATTATGTCGAAATACGCATTTTAGTAGGCTTATTAATTTTTCCCGAGAGGCAGCACGCAGTGTTCCGTGCGCGCTCTCAGAGGAGTGTGGCCGACGGGTGATGGTCGCACCGGGTGACGGGACCCGTCTAGGGTGAGACGGGTCAATGCCTGTCGGGGTTGCGGAAGAATGCAATAGCGATTCTCGTTCCCCTGATCATAGGCAAGTAGTGGAAGACCGGGGTGGTTTTTAGTCGGTAAGAGTCCGACAGACCCCTTCGCCTCCCCAAGGACGGAGGACTTGCATGAGGATCTTCCATCTCGTTACAAAAAAAAAAATAGTTAATGTCCCTGTTGAGCCTACTGTGATTGTATTTCGAGTTACCAAGTTAAACCGTGAAGTAATTATTCTCCAAAGTGTGTATTGAAAAAAATTCGATTTGATAGATGATTTTGAACATGACTCCAATATTTAAATTGTAACATAGAATCTGGAGGCTTTATAGACTAATATAATTAGTAATCAATTTTAATGTGGAACCTTACCAGCTTCACAGTAACATCTCAAAACAAAAAACATATTATCTTCTGAACAAGAAACAAAGAGACGCAGAAAATGAAAAATTAAGTTTTAATGAGCTACTACGTCTCAGAAGGAATCTGTTTATTTATGACTGCAGGGTGTTCATAATGATATTACTTTGAATTTTTAATAACACTATTTTTTTTAAACCATTTACTGATTTAAATAGATTCAAAGTTAGACCAGCTTACATTAATTTTAACAAGACCGCTTATTTTGTAAGTCTTCGAGAAGGTTCAGAACTGTCGGTTCCATGACAAAGATGAGTGATTAAGAAAGGTTATATTTTATTTATATGCTACATATTATTATGATAGTAAAAAACTACAAGGCCGGCTAATTTTAGTCAGCAGTCGACAACTTTGAAACTCCTGTGTATTAGACAAATCTGGCCATTTTGATATACACGTGTTTAGTACATCTTACTAACACGTTAATAGTAAAGTGACGTGACTTGTATTTTATGTACTTTTTTAAAAGCAAGGCCTTTACCGGTGTCTGAAAACTCTTGAAACACCAGTGGTATTTACTGGCAACTTGATAATCTTCCCTTTCCCTTAAAACTGTTAGTTAGCAGTGATGTAACTACTTCGGACTTCTATAAGGTAGATGGAGAATTCGATTAAGTCTGCTGTACTCTAATTCCTTGTACTTCTTAATGGGCTATAAAAATGTTGTCAAATGAAATATATCAAAATAGGCTTAAAATTACACCAAACTGCGTCTTAACGTACACAATGTTAATGAGATCCCCGCCTAAGTCGACGATACCAGAATCATTTATTATTTTCCTTGAGTGAATTAAGAAAAACAATGGCGCGGAGAGTTCGCATATCTCCCCTAATTAGGAATGCCGAATGCGCGCCGCAAAATATTTTGGCGACTAAATTAAACATTAATTTAAGTCATTAGATGTTCTGTTGAGATGGACTTATCTTTTGTTGCTTTTTAGATAATACTGGAATACAAAAAGCCTTATTTTTTTTTCCAACGGTCTTGTAAAAGTTTTCCTTCACTGTTACAATTTAAAGATCCTATCATATAAATGTTAAATGATTACGATCTTTGAAATAAACGCATAGAATCAGTCAGTACTAAACTAATTAATATTATAATAACTTCACATTTACAAAAAAAACGCTTTCAACAGTAGGGATACACGTATCTCATCAACAGTACGTTCGGTAGACGAACTTTCCCAGCGAAGCCACCCAAATTCAAACAGAAATCTTTTACGTATTTTAACAATGACCTGATAAATTACAAACACTGCATAGTTTCTAAGAACGAACGGATACAAAAATTTATATAAAAGTTGAATGTTCTGTTGCCTTGTCATGACAAAGCTCTGAATTGGCGGTAACAAAATTTGGCAAAAGAAATGACTGCCTGAAGGACAGCCGGCCGACTTTACTGAAGCAAAATAAGCACAGGACAGCAGCAAGCGGATATACTTCACGGGAAACGCTAGACTTAAAAAAGTACTCCAAATATTTTTTTATTTCAAGGATAAACAACGACGTCTACTAACAAATTCTTTAAAAGAAAAGAGCTGTTTATGTGCTTTAAAAACTAAGTACACATGCATAATTTCAACAGTGAAGAGAAACGGTTCATTATGAAACTGAAGTTTCCAAAATCGCCGAAACTTCACGGAACGCTCGTTTAGCGCCCGTAAAATCTACGTATTCACGTTGCGTGCCAAGTACATTCTCATGACGAATTTTACGCAAGTTGTTTTACTACGTCACACTAAAAAAGGTATATGACAAATTATTGTCGTAAAGGAACAAAAGTTAGTGTAGATGTACGAGCCTTGCGAGTAGAGTGACAACCGTAGTCAAGGTTGGGATTGATCAGTCAAAGCAAAAGATGGTCTCGTGTGTAGTGATACGGCATATAATAGACTGCAGAACAAAACTTAATGTACCTTGCGGATTATCATGAGAGATTTAACTTTATTGCGATGTGACTTGCTATTATTTAAGAGCCATCAGTGAGTGAGACTAGTCTCTTTAAAATAACTTTGGTTTGTAGAATAAAAATACATTGAAAATATATGTGACAATATTCAATAATGAATAAGTTTTACTAATGAATAACACTACGTACCAGGCCCCATTACGCCATATCACAATATTAGTATTCCCTGCAGCGCTAAACTCATTACGCTGTATGTGCTCCTAGTACCTACATAGTAATTACTAAGCGTCGATGCACATTGACAGGCATTGCGAATAATTTGATAAACGTAGTTGATGAATCATCTTAGTTATTACCGGATCTTAATAATAGTACATCATTTAATTACTACTTCAAGTTCTAAACTATCGGGCACCTCATAATTTAAAATACAATGGAAAATCCAAGAAAATATCGCATCATGTATACCTACACAACTTTAATATTTCATAGTAATCATTCTTTCATTCTGTAAACGTGCTAATTTGTAAGAATAGTCTTAATGACTGTTTAATTCAAAGTAGGTTAAAACGATTTTAAGCCGAAAATACAAAAAATCTTTAAAATCCAAAGTTAACATAAAACGTAACAAAATACCGTGATAAAGAATCTGAATATACATATTCCTACTAAGTATATCTGACATAATTATAGGAAATTTTCGTCATTAACCTCATAAAAAAATTAAAGATGAAAGTTTTCTTTTTTTTTCTTTTAAAAAAAGACAACTCCCGCATTAGGAATTACTCCTGTGTCGCGGGGGACTTTACTAACATAGAAACAACGGACACAAAGAACACCCAGACTCAGGTGGGAATCGAACCCACGACCTTAAGCATAGCGGTCAGGGTCACTAACCACTAGACCAACAGGCCAGGCCAGATCAATTTGCAAAATATTCATGAAGTTAATATTTCAAGAGGTACTGTGACGTGAACTGAAGCTTGATTCACACTAAGGTCTCGGTTTAAGAAATAATAAATGCACCAAACTCGATAAAGATAGCTCCTAAGTACATCGGCTTAAATGTATGAATGTATGAAATAACAAAGAACAAAAAACAAAGACGTACCTACAATTTAAACAGAGACAGAACTTCAAGCGCTTTCCAAAATGATCCCGCAGTATGGGACTTTCCAAGCGACGACCGCCCGCCACTTCAACAAACTCATTTTGACCGGTAACGTTGACATAATTAACGAAAAAATCAATTACGAAACTTTTAATTGCATTCCGGTAGTAGTAACGTTTCTTTTTTTTTCCCTCTCAATACCTACGCACAACTTTGTTTTAACAAGTTCTTCGATATCAACGTGAACCATAAAGAAATAGGATTAATAACGACATAATTTCGTTGACTCAAAAAACAAATATCATCTACATAATATTCCACAATCGTTTAAAAAATAGGAGCTGGTTAAAGGTACTTAGAGATAGCCAAATACTTTGAACTGTTTTTCTGAGATCGAGTAAGGTTAATAAAACAGAGTGCCAAAGCGATGTATCCAAATTTAAAAACGACGTAAATCTATTCCATTTGTTTTTATAGACATTTTCATTATGTAGGTGAGGTACCAGGAAACTCAATTACCTCGAAACTACAGTCCTGGAAAAGTATCAGGAGTACAGATTTGATAAGATCTTGTAGCAGTTGGTTGCTTACCGATTTAACAAACTCAACTCTTAGTATTTCATTACGACATTGCATCGGCCATCAATGCCTAATAATTTTATAAACTTAGCACTTGCTTAATAGACAAATTTCACATTATTACATACATATTAGATATGTATGTACACAAAAAAAAAGACTCTTATGAGGTTATTCAATTAAGTATTTTTTACGAGTATTGACCGGACAAAACGTTGTATACTCGAATCGTACTGTAAATCGAGTGTTTAATGTAAACGTGGTTGAAAGTTTTCTTTTTTTTTCTTTTAAAAAAAGACAACTCCCGCATTAGGAATTACTCCTGTGTCGCGGGGGACTTTACTAACATAGAAACAACGGACACAAAGAACACCCAGACTCAGGTGGGAATCGAACCCACGACCTTAAGCATAGCGGTCAGGGTCACTAACCACTAGACCAACAGGCCAGGCCAGATCAATTTGCAAAATATTCATGAAGTTAATATTTCAAGAGGTACTGTGACGTGAACTGAAGCTTGATTCACACTAAGGTCTCGGTTTAAGAAATAATAAATGCACCAAACTCGATAAAGATAGCTCCTAAGTACATCGGCTTAAATGTATGAATGTATGAAATAACAAAGAACAAAAAACAAAGACGTACCTACAATTTAGTAAACGTGGTTGAAAGCGGAAATTTGAATGCATGAAAATATCTGGCCGTATTTACACGTCCCTAAGAGTATTCACATTATATGGGTCAGAGGACCCCTGCGTACAAACGTTTGTCCATCATGTTAATCACAAATGTTATCCCCTAATGATTATAAAGATTACAAGGTTATAAAATTAATTACAACTCAAGCGCAATTATCTGAAATGTCCCCATCATTAAGATAATTGGACATTCCATTATAAGAATGACATTAACTTAACAGAATTAAGTTGCTATCAAGGAGTTTACTTAGCGAATCAGAAGAGCCCTTTTAACAAAAGTAGAAGCAACATTCCGAAACGTGGCTGAATATTTAATGCTATTTAAAAAGTACTTGTTCGAAGGAAGATATTTCACTAAGCATATAAATGGCTATTTATATAAAATATATAACGACTGAAAGACTTTGAAACTCATTATTGTCATGGTAACTCTTACTATTCATATTTATGTAAGTACAAAATATTTAATTCATTAATGTTTGATGTAAATATTTAAGAAGTTTTGATCAGAAACAGTTAATGAATAAGTTTATACGTTTACTTAACGTTTTGTTAGTTGTTTTGTTAATATCAAATTCATTAATGTGGTTTACTGCTTAAGTTGTTGCAAGTCATAATATTACACAATTAGTATGTTCCCTCAACGTTTTCTCCCAACACGGAATAATCCTCAGTTCGAATTACTACAAAACCACAACAGTTCATGCATAGCTAATGGTAGAAGGGTCTTACAGAGTAAAAGCTGACCTAAAACTTGTCCAACGACTTGTGTTTAATGAGAAACTTGAATAAACGGTACTGGTCATTGGTTTATTTGTACTGATCCCTTAGACGGCATTTGAGACAATTCACAGAGACGGGAATGCTCATTTGATCATTTATAATTGAATGGTTTCATGAAATACGTAAAATAGCTCAACAACTAATAATAATAAGTCTTGGACCTAAAAGGACCTGTAAGGCTGAGTTTATAACTTAATCTCCTGCCTCAGATTATTCCGAGTGAATATAAATCTACAACAAGTTAAAGTACGTTAATATAATTATATATAAAATTTAGGGCCTTACTACAGTATATGATTATACTGTGGCCTTACTGTACATTTCCCTTGTCTCATCAGGTAAGCATCTTTTAGTTCATACGGTAATAAACGACAGGTATAAACTATTTCTAGTCTATAACTAGTAAAATTACAGTAACAAACTTACAGTTTACAAAAACAGTAAGTTTTAAATGAATTAGCAAACATTTTTTTACCAGTGATTAACCTGCAATAAGATATTCTTGCTTATTCTTGTAGACGAATGAAGACAACGCTTAAGATTTTTTTAAAGGTATAAAACATGGTTTTTATAGTCAAATAATTGATAGCTAAAAGTGAGTGAATATGATTAAAATATAGTTACGGGAAATAATTTCAAATAAATGAGGAAAGCAAGTAATATTTAGTCAGTCAAACAGTAAAAATCAAATTGAAAAGTTTTCAAGTTTACCAATAACAAAGGTTGGGCGATTAATAACTGCTCCACTTGAGGAATTTATAAACTTTACCGAACATTGCAGCCAATATTAACTTCCCTT
The DNA here is from genome assembly GCA_963859945.1 of Euplagia quadripunctaria. Lineage (NCBI taxonomy): Eukaryota > Metazoa > Arthropoda > Insecta > Lepidoptera > Erebidae > Euplagia > Euplagia quadripunctaria. Next base: position 992,794 of record OY982578.1, on the reverse strand, counting down.
ACATTCCTGGCACGAAATATCCGCAAAATATGTGGGTTAGTAAAAGTTACATAAATAGCTACTCAATGAAGTACAAACTACGATCAACAATTTTTAATGATCATAAAAAATAAAATCTCAATTATTTATGTCAAATTTCTACATTCGACAGTTTGCTTTTTGTTTGCTTTGCATGTAGGAGGGTAATGCGTGCTATGGCAGAGCACAGATTCGAAATCCCTTGGGATTAATCAGCCATGCTCATGATAGATCTGTCCTCGGTGAGCAGAGACTCTAGAGCTTTTTAAGCTGCTTTGTACCAATTAAGGGAGAATCTCATATTTATTTAAGTTGGTTTTTACAGAGCTGCGAGGATATTGACTACGGTAACCGCTTACTTAACGAATAAAACTGATTATGAATTAATCACCTAAAAAATTACGTAATTTTAAGAAAAGTGTCAACTAGTGTGTTTACATCACGATCATTACGCTTTAAATAAAGTAAAAGGACGCTCTAAAAATATGTTCCAGTATCGTATAAGTAATATATAAGACAGCTCAACTCCATTCGTACCCTTAATTATATTTAGGATTAATGAAACCCCGTATCTATTACCTGAAACTTTTACAAACCGGGGCCAATAAATAACTTTTGCACAAGGCCCGTATTCTCAGACATGTCTGTAAGTTGACCGGTCAACTCAACCTTCGGAGTGCTCGCTGAGCTCACAACTTTAAATTACCATAAAATAAAGTTTGTGCTTGAGACATCGTCGTTATTAAGAGGATTTGCCTTACCTTATTTGCCTTCGTCTGGTTTTGTTAAAACAAGGCTAGACGAAAGCAAAGAAAGTAAAACTAAATAAAATAGCGCCCGCTTTGATGAGACGATGAATTAGAGCTAAGAAAAAAATATCAGATCTTATTTTAATCCATTCAGTGCAAACATCAGTGATGAAAGATTTCGTGTAACGAATGGTACAAATTTTCCGTCAAATATTTGTTCGAAATCCTTTAAAATGGCAAGCTTGAATAGACCTGCTGATAAATCGTCTGATTTTGCAGATTTCAAATCGTAACGCTTTAGCTAATTAAACAATCACAGAAATTAAGTCCCGTTTTGTTGCTTTCAGTATCTTTGTACAGTAAACGATTTTCAGATCTAAATGTGTTACTTAAAGAAGATTATTATTTTAACAATTAACTATACTCGAGTAATTAAATCTCTGCCCACAGAAATAAAGTTAGATATAAAACATGCAGTTCGTTCCTGATTAGAGATCTATACCCAAAGACCGTCAAAGTTAGTCAATGCGGTTGTACCCGAAGTCCTGAAGAATAAAACTAAAATCCCTTCGAAACACATTCACAAACGAAACGTCTTACATCATGAATGTTCTGCGTTGGATCGTGAATGAGGTCGCCGTAACGGTCCATTCGGATCTCACCGTCCGGCAGCGGGGTGCGACACTCGGCGTCGAAGCGAAACTGACCCTGGCACCACACGTGAACAAAATAGCATAAAGACATTAGACAGTGATATTGTACAAGTGTGAGGGTTTAAATAACACAAAAGCGAGGCAAACGAATATCAGTATAAATACAAGCGGCGCGACATGCTTACACGCTTGCATGCTTCAATATCTACGAGCATGGACGCATGCGCGGCGGCCACTTCGCGCGCCTCGTCGGCCATTCGCCGTCCCCGAGGTGTTGCGTCCTCCTTGACAACTACGCATGCTTCATCTGTTTCTGTTGGCTCAACATCTTCCTCAGGAGAAGCTACATCAGGCGGCTGGACCTCAACAGTTTGGGGGGGAGTTTCGGGATCAGGATTAGGAGCATCAGCATTTTCAAGCTTGGGAGCGGTCATCTCGCTCACCCTTTTATGATTCTCCGGTAAACTGATGTTGCATTCGTTGTCGAAACGGAACTGACTCTGTTTCCATGGTAAGCAAGAAATAAGTAGAGAAATTTGTTTTACAAATAAATTTAAAAAAAGTAAAATAGAGGGTAAAACCCTCTTTGGGTTTTATTCTTTGAATAGTGATTACAAAAAAGTTTCTGTAACATTATAGGCATGGAAGAAAATCTGCCTTTTAAACTATTAAAACTAAAATAGTAAAATTTTTGACAACAATACAAGTTCATACTGACAATGATTTGTCTTATCCAAATAGTAAAACAATAAAATATAGCGCTCACCTTATACCCTGGACCGAGCCTATGCATGGCACATATCTGGTGCGTGGTGAGGGCTTCTCCGAACAGGTAAATGGCAGCCATCTGCCCGCAGAACACACGCTCCTCGTCCAACTCCGCTGTCGCACCTATGTAGCACTTGTCAAAAGGCTGTGAAAGAACACATAACATTACAAAGAATAACATTGGCAATAACTTTTCTACATCGGTACACCATACAATAAAATCAGTTTTTGGTGAACAGAATGCAAAATATGGACTTGTTATTATTATCATTACACATACATTTCAGACTTCGCTCGAAACTAAGTCAAACCGTGTCGGAGTTAACTGCTACCATTTACATGAACATCTACTTTAATTTAAATAGATTAACGAATAAGCTCATTCTACATTACAAAGTGGTACCCAAGACATCGCTTTCAAACTTAAGACGATACTCGGTCCTTATTAAACTCATCATTCCTAATAGAAGAACTTTTGCTGCTTTAATAAATCTCGTCAGCCGCCTTTGCAATCTCGTGTGTAATATATGGCATAACAGATAGTATATATCAATTGAAATAACGTTCACATGATATTATTTTCATATGCTATAAAAACAAATAACCTAATTTCATGTGGTCTAATGTTATATTTCATATAACCTTCATTAGCTCTAATAACATTTAGTATAACCTTCATTTCATATAACTTTTAAATTCGTATAATGCTCTTTTTATATAACGTTCATTTGACCTGATTTTCATATTTACTCAGTTTCAGCCAAAATTATGTAATGAATAAGTAAATATCAGGAAACATCATACAGTATAACCTCTAAACCAAATGATTCACTAACAATAGAGGGGATCTGGCGCCCGGCGCCCGCTGCCGCGACACGATCGCTTCGACCTAACCCAAATGATTGAATACCAGTAGATGGTATATGACGCTTCTAAATTATATTAAATGTTACTTATAGATTTTGAATATTATAGTAACTGAATATCATACTAAATGAATATTAGTTCAAATGTGCATTATAGAAAATGTTTATTAAACCATATGAAATTAGGTATAATATATTTTTTTATGGTATAGGGCAAACGAGCAGATGGGTCACCTGATGGTAAATGACTAGCACCGCCTATGGGCACCTGCAACTCAAGAGTCACAAATGCCGGCCTGGCCTGTCTTTAAGGTAGAGTAGGGGAAGGGTGGAACAGGGGGCGAGGGGGGGGGGGGGGAAGAGAAGGGTTAGGGCCTCCGGTAGTCTCACTCACTCGGCGAAAATGCTATCATTGCTTCTGTACCAGTTTTCTGTGAGGCCATGGTATCACTCCGAAGCATGGCTCTCCCGTTATCGTCGTTCTCCCGTCATCGTTATATTAAAGAAGAGTATATTAAATGAAATTAGGTCATATGATCATTAGAACTTTTGTTATTATTTTAAACGTTACACACCCTTTGCAATCATCGTACATTATTTGACCAATTTTTTGGACAAAATTAATTTGAAAGATTTATTAAGTGCTATTTTAATTTAATACTTAATAGATTTAGTAAAAAACATAGGTATATGGAATATGTTACAAAGATTATGGATATTGGGATTAGCATCATCATCCTAAAATGAAAGTCGGTTCGGACACCTGGCATGGCCTGGTCATGATGTGGTGCAAAGCTTTTGAAAAACTTTGAAAGATTCTCGTAAAATATCGCGAAAGTGTACCGAATAGAGAGAGACTATTGCCCAAAATTCTCTTATTGAGGGTAGCGGATGACAAAAATGATAATCCAATATGGTTGATACATTGTGTTGTCTAATTAATGTACCTTCAATACCTTATCAGAAAAAAATTGCTCGTTAAGCGTGATAATATATCAAATCAAATTTACTCAAGTATTATAAGGTTTAAAGCCGTCGATTACAGTACCTACTGTACCAGTCAAGCCAATAACTAATATAGAACTGAATAAATTACGTAAAGCATGTTCACAAAAGAAATTTCTGTTAAGGTAACCAGAGCAAACATTGTGGGGAAAGTTCCTTAATACAAAATGAAGAATCACGTTAGAGGGAGGTATTTATCGAAGGAATTTGGGATCAATATAGCAAGTTTACCCTAACTGAGGAACGTTGGGTAAATGCTTTATGAGCACTTGTTTGAACAAAGTCTCAACATACACTGAGTACAAAGTAGAAACAATGAAATTAATTGAATAGAGGAATCTAGTACTAAGAGATAACTTTCAATGGTTAATGTGCATTCCGGGTTTGTCTATTTTTATAGCTTGCTAAACAAAGGATGTTTGGTACTTTTTCAAATGGATTTGAAATTAAAGACTTCTTTGTACGTATTTTCAAGCTAATTTGCGCACTTACAAATGTGAAATTTGGAATCCTACTAATATTATAAAAGTGAAAGTTTGTGAGTATGAATGGATGGATGTTTGTTACTCTTTCACGCAAAAACTACTGAACCGATTGCGATGAAACTTTGTATGTAGATAGCTGGAGACCTGGATTAACATATAGGCTACTTTTTATCCCGATATTGCCACGGGAGCGGGACTTACGCGGGTGAAACCGCGGAGCGCAGCTAGTACTTAATATTTTTATGTAGACTGATGCCCGGTTCCGGCTAATCTCCGGAACGGGAGGACCGATTTCCACGGGACTTTCACTGGCCGATAGCTGGTGTTATAAGAAGTAACTTAGGCTACTTTAATTTTGAAAACAAAAAAAAAAAATAGGGTTCCGCCCAAAATATATAAACATGTACACGCGAGCGAAGCTGTGCGGGAACTGCTAGTTTGTTGTAAGTTTGAAAATTATGCGCAAGCAGATACAAGAAGCGTTCAGAACATTCCCTACCATGACAGATCTACAGCCTCCAGTATATTATGTAGATCCGTCATGGTAGGGAATGTCTATACAATGAAATTTTAACTTATAGCGGTCATTGATATCAAACAAAACAGTTAAAAGTTAATAAATTACAGTTAAAATTCGACCACCAGGCGATCTGTAGTATATATAAATATGAATATTTCGTGTATCTCGAAAACTGCTCTGACGATTTGGTTAAAATATTGTACTAACATAAGGTTTTGCTTATTAAGTTTGTCAGTAGGTATTTTCTGAACAAAGGTACCAACATTACTACGGTATTAAATTGGATAGTCGTTTATAACTTATATTGATTGACGAGTGAGATGAGACGAGATGAGTTGAAACCGTTTACGGTTTTTGTATCTAATCTAATCCGGTTTTCGACAGAGCATTATAAATCATTAATGTCTAAAAAAACTTTGACGAAATTCATCCATTTGATAATCTAATCCAAAATCATCATTAAGTTAGTAGCCATATATTTAAAACGGTACTATGACAATAAAATGATTTTACTACCATTAAAAAAAGTAATTTCCTCTATTGTGACAAGATATGAAAAAGGGAGGTTTAGGCACGTGCACCAATCGAGTCTTGAACTAATGATAAAAGTATTCAACAAAAACGTTACGTATACGTGGGAGAGCCATGCTTCGGCACGTACGGGCCGGCTCGACTCCGCTCGATACCACGGCCTTACAGAAAATCGGCCGTGATACTATGCTTGCTTTGCTTTTCGCCGCGTGAGTGAGATTACCGGAGGCCCTAACCCTGCCCTCTCCCCTATTCCCGTCCTTCCCCTCTCCCCCCTCTCCTCCCTCTCCTCCCTCTCCTCCCTCTCCTCCCCTCTAATCCCCGTCTCCAACGCACTTGTGACTCTCGAGTTAGTTATTTACCATCAGGTGACCCGTCTGCTCGTTTGCCCCCTATACCATAAAAAAAAAGATACGTCGACCAAATTGTTTTATTCCAAAGTATCTCCTACTTGTAAACCTCTATGAAAGGTCTAATTAATTATAAAAGAGTTCGTAAGGTACATAGATAGACAGACGTCAATGGATGACTGTGGCGTCTAACAGGGTTGTCAGACACCACTGGAGAAGATGCCAGATGGAGAAACGACATGAGTTTACATATGTTATGAATATATTCAAATGTTAATATAAATAAGAACTGTTAAGAATAGTAACTACTCTTTTTGATATTAGTATCTAAATCATATTAATCTGCGATTGCGATACGACGTCGACACGAAATGAAACAGAGGCCGAATCCTTGTGACCTCTTTATAAGTCTATTTTATGTTGTTGTTCTGGGTTTTTCGCGGGATTTTTGATGGACGATCACGCGGAGTCTCATTTTATTCGATTATAAAGACGCTGAAGCATTTTAGTTTATTTGTTTAAAAAACAAGTTTTCCTAACATTTGAATTATCTAAAATATAAACCCACGGTACTTTGATTTATCCCGCGCTTGTGTTCACTAGGTTTAGTATCAATGAAAACAAACAGCTTTAATACCATTAATGAGGATGCAAACCAATTAAATTAATATAAAATTTGATAATTGTCACTAATTAATGCAGATGGTCGAAAACAATTTCACAGACATTACCGATATTTGATTGGATGCTTTAATTAGCTTGTATATTGTAAAATAACGTGGAGAACTATTCAATTTGGCTACAAATATCTACAGGATAAAGGTAGGGTAGTACTTATGAACTATACATTATAGATAAACATAATATATTGCATTCATTTATATTAGTTTCAGGTACTCTAAATGCAAAGTATTGATATTTAAATTCCAATTTTAGACTATGATAAATTTCATACTTGATATATTTAGAGGACGGATAAGATTAATGCGCCCTCTACATAGCTCTTTGGGAATACTGGCGTGAGTGTATGTATGTATGCCGGATAAGATTAATTATTAATTTCCATCGACAACTATTACAACAACAACTATTACAGGCATAGTTACAATATCAATTGACCTCAAATATATTTATAGGTACAACTGTTCAAGGACTTTTTAATGCCCCATGAGGGATACATTTCACTAAACTATTATAAATATTTGAATATTCAAACAACCGATTGAATATATACCCAGATACATTGCGGTAGAATTCACAGATCCCTCTCCCAGCCCTGGCTATGTATTCATGTAAATAAAATGAGACGCTGTATACTCCAGGTAATTATTAAAATATCTATCAACATTATTCTGCCTCCGTTGGCCATTATTTAAAAACAGTTATTAAGGAAAAAGACATTTCTAAATGTCGTAGAATACCAAGAAGACGGATAAGTAGGAAAATATGATAATTTATTCAGAAAATTAATTTTGAAACAAGATTATGGGTTTATAATATTTGTTACGACAATTCTAGCAATCTGAAGCTAGAAGGTTCCCTAATCACCTAACACACTACTAAAAAGTACACAGATTATAGTGGAATATATCGCTATCGCACACTGTGCCGGGTCATATTTACGGAATAGCATATGCAACTTAGCGGAGCTTAGAAACTCTCCAGAAGCCTGCTGTTCCAAACTTCGCCAATTCTAAACAAGCCCTTGGGATCATTTAGGCAACATTAAATAAACAACAACATTAGATAACGCGGCACTTCGTGGAAATCATATGAAAGTATCAAAGTAAAGCAATTTTGTATATTCCTTTGTTCATGGATGAAAAATTTCAGAAAGAAACAAGTTTCAAAGTATTTATATCGGTCAAAGTTTGTTAGAAAACGATGACAGCATAGTGATTATAGAATCGATTTCGCTTTGTAAGAGGTTAGAGATATGTTATTCATTCGATACACTACCGACGATCAGCGTTTAATTAAAGCATTATTTTGTGTCTATCTTAACTATATGAATTTTATTAGGTTAAATAAATCAATCTCTTTAATATGTTCCTTGAAGTAAGTGCCTTATTTTCGTATGCTGAAGCTTTAATTCACAAAAACAACTGAACTATCAAGTTGTGTTGTGTTTTGTGAATTTAGCATAAAATAAAGCTTAAATCGGGGTAATAAACTCTGAAGTGGCTTCATAAAACCTCGAAAATATGACGTTTCATCTATTTTACTCCAGTTTGTGTTGAAAAACAAAAAATACGTTATCATTCACTGATTGAAAAGCGTAACAAGTGTAATTCCTAAGTATTTAAATAAACTAAAAAATACATAGTTTAGTTTTTGATTAGCACTCATTCTGGTAATTTTATAACCAGAATCTAAAACTTACCGGCATTTAGCAGTAACTTTGAGTTCAGTCTGCATTCATAAAACTAGGTTTTTGAGTCTCGATCTTTATCACCTAATACAGTGAAATAAAGCTTTTTTATTTCTCAACCGACAAAAGGAGGTTCTCAAGGTTCTCAACCTGTATAATAATTTCTTGTTTTTTTTACTACATTACTTTTTACAGGGTAGTCCGATTTCGATAATTCTTTTTTTATTGGATAGGGCATACTTCGAAGTTGTTCCCATTTAAATTTCAAATAAAAGTTTCAACCCTAAGGGTACAAAAATAACGAACGGATGATTGTTCACTCATTGAATTTACATCTGTCTGAATTTGTTGAAACTTAGCACATATAATATGTGTTATGTACACATACGGACGTTAGTTGATTGATGCGAGGATGGATGCGGAAGCCAGTCAAGGCTTTGGCGATTTCTATTTTTAAGTGTTTTAAAATTTCATTTCTTGTTTGTATGTTTGTCGCTGACTCATAATTATTTAGGTATTTACATAAGTGTAGAAATTTAGTCAGGATAACAAGTTTATTTTTCGCTTTTCAGTTCCTATCTTCTTTCGTCGGTTTAGTTTACGCCAAAAAGTTTTTGTATTTGCGGTTTTTAATCACATCATAAACTTCAGGCACACCATACTCTTGAGATTTACCATTGATCACAAAGATAATCCTGTAAAAAATGCGTTATAACTCTTTACTAATGTATATAAGACACCATGTACTTTTCAACAGAGAAGGAAAACTTTATTTTAAATAGATTTTCACGTACCCTGTTGTAGTGAATGACATACAATGCATGGAGATTAATCAAAGCATGATTTACATGAAACCGAAAATGCATTGTTATTATAATAACAAATGGTATGCGGTAGCTTAATGGCAGCACTTCAAATGGCGTATTTGCATTATTCAGTCAAATGAAAATCAATACGCAAAGTTGATTTTGTTTTAATTGAATTCAGCAAATGTGTTTGAGTATAAATACCTGCCACGTGCACAATAGTGCATGTGACCGGTGTGCATGTACTCGATGGCAATTCAATACAAATAAATAAAATTTATGTGTCTGTTTGTAATGTCAAAATAATAGTTTTAAGCTCATACAGTTATTTGCACGATACCTATACCTAAAAATCTATCCATATAAATTTTTTTAAAGTTTTGTCTGTCTGTGTCTGTTTGTTCCTGTATCCTGTATTTCTGTGATTTCCACGGGACTTTCACTGGCAGATAGCTGATGTTATAAGGAGTAACTTAGGCTTCTTTTATTTTCCACGAGAGCGAAGCGTTAATAAGTACATTGTCTTCTTTATGTTATCTATTTTTATTTGTAAGTGAATTCTCAATTCTGATTAATAAAGATTATTATAATACTGGTGTAATACTGTTCAGTGCAATAAGAGAATTAATAAAAAAAAATCACATTTCAAACCAGAGCGCTCCACTTATAATTTTTGAGAGCCTAGTCAACGAATGAAACTCGTCGCTGGGAGGGAGCCACTTATATTGCATTGGAATCCATGATAATTTGATGGGAAGCTATGATATTAAACACTTATACATTTATTGTTTTTGTGTATACTATGCAAGATATATCTGCATTCATCTGCATCTGCATCAGCATTACCTTAATTAAATTACATACAATACATTAATTAAGGTGTAATGCTATATCATTTGTTTTTATTTAGCAAAAGTTTTCGCGCGAACGTTATAAAAACACACCATGTCACTATGTACTAATATGTATTCTGTGACAATGCTAAAGTACATATTCCATGTTGGCTGGTTTAAGTTAGCGGAAAACGTTGCTGGTATGAACTTATTTACTTGTAGCTAGTGATCGAGGGTACTGAGTACTGACTCCTCTACGACGTATCTGTCATCACTTTTGTTTTTATTTTGACTTAAAGATCTCTCAATGTAGCGTTCTAGTCTAAGCTGATGTAAATATATGATAGATTTTTGTACAGCATTGCAAAACTCATGTACATTATTCCTTTCAGTGCTTGTAACATTACCTGAAATTATTTTGTGCTGTTTAGTTGAAACACTTCTTTTAATCTTCTCTTTTACTTCTTAATAAAAATACTACGAGCTCAACCATGACATTGTTATGTCGATTGATAGTTCGTATGGCCTACCTCCGGCTTTATCGCGAGATCCTAGACACCAACTAAGCGAACTCTTATTAGAACGAGTGGTTTAGACATGACAGGTAGTAAAAGATTCTATGGTCACAACCCTGTCCCATAATAGTAACAACCACCTCAAAATACCATTTTGTAGAATTGTTCCCAAAGTTAATACGTATTCCAAATTTCAATTCAGTGAGTTGTGTTAGTTACATTTCTAGTTTTGACCACATAAAAACAAAGTATTTAGATAAAAGCTTTGTAAAAAAAGAAAATAATTAAAATCAGTTTAAAAAACCGCGAGTGTAACACAAAGCACTCGACAAAAAGCACATAAAATATTTTTTGAAGTTGAAATAGTTAAGTAGAAAACAAAGAGAGTCCGAACGTACTAAAATAATTACTCAGCCGGTTCATAACACCAGTCAGTTCATTTTGCATCAGCTATGCGTGACCACGTCCGAGCTACGTGAATATTCATACTGACGTGCATCAACTAACGCGGCTAACACCGACTTAATCCTATCAGGCAAAGAGCCCAGCGCACTAAGGATCTGTTAGTATTAAGCAGATGAGATTAGAGACGGCACATTAATCATTTGACTGAGAAACAAGCACCGTCTTAAGAAATCCTAATACTAAAAACAGAAATATCTAATAAAATATAATCGTGTCCTACGCTTTAAAAATGCATGCTAAAGCGTTTTACTCAAATATTAATAATGTTAACATTTATACATTTAATGAAGAAAACAATTAAGGTATTTATGCTTTCTAATTAAGATTTCTCTAATAGTCAGGCTGCTTTTAATTAAAACAACAAAATAGTTCATCATTTTCACGGTATTTGTTTCATTATACGTTATTAATACTGTTAGATTACAATACTGATACAGTTATTTTATTATATAAAATATCATAAATGGCCACAAATAACCCTGGAGGTACCTCGCGCGTACCTACTAGTAGTAGGTATAAGGTAGCCTATTACTGTGGAAAATCCCTAGAACCACAAAGTTTAAAAAGAGATTATTAAAATCTTGACAGAAGATTACGCATTTTAAATTTTCACTGAAATTGTATATTTATGTATTTTAAACAATGAAGATTCTATTCTCAGAAAAAAAACCATCAATTGCATTGCAATTGCATCATCATATTATCTACACCTACATAAATGGAAGCAGCTGATAGCATAAGTAGGTACATGATTGAAGTGAAAGTTGTAAAGTTTTGTAAAGCTTTATTTTTCAGATTTTTATCCTTACTAATATTATAAAGGCAAATGTGAATTAGTTTGTTACGCTTTGCTCAACCGACCATCATGAAATGTCGCATAATAAATTCACAATCGCTCTGAAATTATTCCTCAAAGGGAAAAAAAGGAACCCTTATAGGATCACTTTGTTGTCCGTTTGTCTGTCTGTCTGAGAAAAGGTCTCAGGAACCCGTGGACGCATCAAGTTGAAATTAATACCAAATACATAAGTCTGCGGTCCCTTGAATCTGTAAAAAAATAAAGCTTCTAAGTCAACGCAATCAAAAGATACGGCCATTAAGCCTTAGATTTTTACAAATTTGAACATTTGAACACATTCAATGCATTTCGCAGGTATATCAAAACTTAATCATGAAATTTGGTAAGAAGTAAGGTCTAACAGCACAAGTAAAGGAAAAAATCTTATTATTTGGGGCCGACTCAAAATAAGTTTATATGAAATTTGATAGTTTATGTAAATAAGCTCAAGACTTAAGAGGTTTATTTAATTTTTGCTTTTTAGTTATTTCGTCGGTTTAATTTTTTTGTTAAAAAGATTTTTATTTGATGATTTTTTTCATCATCAGCTCAGCCTACATGATATGATGATTTCTGAAATACCTGATAAAGTAAGGAAAAGTAAACAGAAACACTATTCGTTCCTCCAATTTTCGAGGGTTTCTCTCAATTTTATCAGGACCCCATCATCAGATCCTGACTTTCTTGACATGGGACCACCCTTGAAGTATAAGGGTATCTAACAAAAAAAGAATAATCAAAATCGGTTCATAAATGACGGAGAGAGGGCTGAACAAACCTAAAAAAATAATAATATATATATACGGTCGAATTGAGAACCTCCTTTTTTTTCGTCGGTTAAAAATTATAAAGCTTTGAACTGCGCTATCCAATTTTATTACACCTTAGAGGGAGGGGGGGGGGGCGACTCTGACTCATTCATTTTATTTTTTTAGAAAATTTCTACGTTAGCGAATGAATAGCCCATCGCCATGACACAATGTAGGTTTACCCTCTCTAAGTACCATTATCAGTAAGTCACATCCAAATTTGGGCATCGAATCCTCAAAGCACTTAACCACTACACCTTCCATATACCTAAATAACCCAAAATATTACCTAACTCGAACATTTCCTCTACATATGAAAATATTACGAAATCACAGTATCGCATGCAAGTGACGGCGTAACTTGTGTTGCAAAATCAGTCTGCACTCGGCCTAACGAAAACAAATAAAGTCATATAAAAAGTAACAAAATAGTCGACCGGAGCTATCGGTGTGTATTAGGCATGCATACACAGATCCCTAACGAAGAAGCATACAATACAAAAAATAGAACAAGATTTTTAAAATGATGCGGAGCGTGCACTATCACTCCAAATACAATTTCAAACGAGCCAACTTCATATTTTTTATCAGATTAGTCTCGCATTTTTGAACGAACAAACGCAATTAATTTATGTAGTGGAGTTGATATAAGGTTGTGAAAAGATTGATGGATAAAACTGATTTAGACGAAAATTGCGGTGCCCATTTTCATGTTATAATATATGTATTAAAGTTACTCAGTTCTCTGGGGTTCCCAACAAAGATAATTGATTTATTTAATTTCGTATATATAAGGTATATATGGAATATCGTTGTACATATTTACAAAAATGAAAATTGAAAACGGTTTAATCAAAATTTTATATGCGCGCGGAATTATCAGGAAGGCCGAATATTTATTTCTAAGGCGAGGAGTAGAGAGGGCAAATGTTTTTTTAAAACAAGGGCTAGCTAACCGTCACCATACTGATTTGAAACAGAAGGAAACAATTGTTCCATTCCTAGGGCGAGGGCCAAATATGACGTCATGAAAGAGCGATGGTGATCATACGGTACATATTACAACAACATCAACCACAGTCCTCTTTATCTCCAAAACAGCTGACTGTCATAACCGAACGTCACCGTATTTCTTTTTTAACTAATGTATGTCGACAGCAGATTAAAGAAACAGATTAAAAATTTAAACTTCACCTCAAAGCCTTTGTAGTAACTACTGCATTATTATGACGTCCGCGTACGTACATCTTGTGTAATTTGCATACTATTACTTGTAATAAATTGCCGCTAACGACACAAACGTGACGAGTCGAACGCACAACTTGTCGCGAAGCTTCGAAGGCAGCATGTTCGCCGCAGATAACCGAATGTATTATGGTAAGCTCCTGTGGAGTTATGAGCTCCGCACTCAAGCTAGGATTACCGAGTGCCATTTAGAGTTTAACTACTTGAGAAACGACAGGTTCACTGTCTTGGAAATGTTGTATTTATGTTGAACAATTATATAACTATTTAGGATCAGCCACTCTTAGTCATTCATATTTAGATTCTGTTTATTTCAAATAAGATTTTGTTATGGATAAAAAAGTAGGTGGAGGCTTAAGCTTCTTCAATAAAAAAACGTTTTTTTTTTCTATCCAATATCTCATCCAAATTACTTAGGTTTAGTTTTATTTACCTACTGCTTGAAAATTGTCCAGTGACTTCGTCCAGCTCGTCCAGTAAACCTTTTACAGTATTTAAAACTTTGACAAAGGACTTTGTAAAGTTATTTGTACAAATGTGCAATAAGACACATCATCAAGACTTTCCAAACATTCAACCAACGGACTCAAAGAACACCCAGACTCGGGACAACTATTTGTAGATCACATAATGTTTTGTCCCGTGTGGAAATCGACACTGGGCGCGGTGCAGTGGCCAAGCGACAACTTTAATTATTGCATCATCCGTCATATATGACTGCACGCATATACGACGGTAAACTTAAGATTTCAATGGGCTATATACTTACAACTGCTTTTTAACGTTAAATAGAAATATTAGGGTGGTTTACGACTACCGTTAGGAGTCTAGATAGGTAAATTTGATGTAAGTAAAAAAGAACTTACGTCATTGGTAGAGACGAACCACGCCATCTCTGTGCTCGATGCGAGCTGGCCATTAACCAAACATTTGATCTCACTCTTCGTCCATCTGTTGTATATGTACACTACTGCTATCGCGTACCACCTGCGTATCATATAAACCAATCTAAGTTAACAAGTACACCTGAACATAAACAGCTGAAAAATATTCAAAGAATATTAACGTTCTTCCTTTTTAGCAATGGGTTTAAAATTACATGTTGGAGAGAAGTAATGCGGATTATGAAAATATTTATTTAATAATAACCATTCATCGTTGTTATATAAATCCTACAGCAAAGAATAAATATTCTACTAATCATTTCAGTTATTACGTTCAGATCTGAATAAAATTTTACAGTTGGATGCATCTCGTTCTATGATTAAAAAATGTGAACAAAACTTAAAGCAAAATTACTTTCACAACAGTGAGCAAGAGCATTCTAGAATCAGCATTATAGAAATATTCGCATTAGCCAGTTTTTTCAGTTCAGTCGTTTTTCATGCTAAAAGTGAATTAAAATTTGACGAACGAATATAAAGTTATACTGTTTGCTCGGCTAACATAAAAATTTCTAAAGCAGATTTCATTTTTTATGGCTGTAAAATTAACGAAACAAAAATTAATAAGTAGACAGATATATATATATTCCAGGCTAACTTTTACACGACAGCCTGAACCATAAACTGACTAAACTGAAAAATTTATTTATACTGTACCAACTTTTACGACGCTGATTTAGTGTTCCCAAAGTATAAAATTTAAAGCGGGATAAATATTTTCATTTTAGAGTTGTATAAATGAATTATAAAGGAATGTCGGTTGGCTTTTAGCAAACAAAAATTGGGGATCAGACACTCAATGCCTTCAATCAATCCCAAAATATTGCATTCAGTCTGCCTGATTACGATAATCAGGCTGACTGAATGCAATATTTACATAAGAAACTTAGAGGATTATGAAAATATTTATTTTACTTACCTCCTAGGTTGGAACTCGTATTTGACACAATGCTGGAAACCTTTACCGCGTACTTTCATTGACGTCAGCACTAGGCAATTGCCTACGAAGTGAGCTGTATAGCCTACGCCTTTACTCGTTTTAAAGCTGTGACAAACAAAGAAAGTATTAGTCATAACTTCAATATGGTAAGCTCGTAACGGTGCAGGTATGACTGCGGTTGTAAGCAGACACCTCATAATACCCCTGTAATATTCTACTTCTAATAAACCATGTTTACTAACACATAATATGGATACTAAAATAGTGGTGCATACACGAGTGTAGTGTGCGGGCGAATTAGCAATTCAATTATCTGAACACGAACCTAAACTGATTTAGTTTTAGTACCAGGATAGCTGGCCACAGTCAAACTATGTACACTTGAAACGTGGGAGCTCCACTCAAATCAAATGAAAACTTTGGAATGCAGGTGCAACCGCGCTTTACAGCCCGCACAGGATTTACGGCAAACATTTCACACAGTCATTCACACTAGTTCATGTTGAGGGGAATAAGTACATATGTTGGATTAATTAATAAATGTTTCTGCCTCTCTGTTATCACGCCAATTAGAATCAGTACATAAAAATGTTCACTACCCTCGGACTTTGGGTGGAAATATATTTCTCTTTCGCATGACTTGGTTTTAAATGGTAGTTAAAAAGGCACCAATGCACATATATTCAATTCGGTATACGTAAAATATTGCCAAAGATAATGCTGGAAATTGGTCCCCAAATTATTTTATTAGTTCGTATAGAGGGTACGGAATTATACCAATATAAATAGGGTTTCTCTCGTTCGATGTTCACTGAGTTGATGGGGTCGAGCCGGAACCACGTAGTGAAAGTGAATCCGTTCTCGTACGGCCACCGCGCTAATGGCGGTAGCACTACGGCCTGTAACAAAAATAAATAGGTTCATTAAAGATACTAAGTAGAGTGTAAATGGTTTGAAGTCAGCGTCGAAAACCAACACAAGGAACCTAAATCTAAACCTAAAAGGAAGCTAGTGAGGGACGTAAGGACAGAAACAAAGGGAAGGCTATTGACTCTGTGAAAGACGCGAGTTTGAATGAAAATACCCTAAATGGAAAAACAATTTAAGGACATTTTTATTAA
The DNA here is from genome assembly GCA_963859945.1 of Euplagia quadripunctaria. Taxonomy (NCBI): domain Eukaryota; kingdom Metazoa; phylum Arthropoda; class Insecta; order Lepidoptera; family Erebidae; genus Euplagia; species Euplagia quadripunctaria. Next base: position 975,962 of record OY982578.1, on the reverse strand, counting down.
TTAAAGTGAAAGCTGATTTATCTGATGCTTGTCCTTTTAATTATAAAGAATACATTTAAGAATACGATCAAAACTCGACATTTTGAGAGAGACATGTTTGAGTAACAAAAAGGTAAAATGACAATGTCTAAGGCCCCATTTGTAACAGTAAATGCAAACAAAGTAAAACCTTACGTACAAGGGATTAGTTCTTTGAGCCGATAAATATTATGACCATGGCTTCAGTAATAATTCTCTAATGCCTATCAATCAATCATTGAATTAGCCTATTGTAGTCCACTGCTGAACATAGGCCTCTCCCAATGTGAGCAATAGGTAGCTAACATAAACTGGATGCGGAAGGCGAAAGACTGGGTGCTAATAACTATACGAGTGATTACTTTAATACGATGCTTGTGATTGTTGTTGTTTTTGTTCGGTTTCTTGTAGTAAAATGTCAAAAAAACAAAACAGATTGTTCTGGGTGGTCAATTTTTGGGACTTGACTTGATTTTGGGACTACTTTGAGCAGGAACGAAGTAATAGCACCAGGCTATTGCCATTTCCAACGTTTAGGACAGAGTGGCAAGTGCGTTGGATATTGAAAGGAACACCGGCTCTCGATTTACTTGGGAACAATGTGGTGTTTCTTTCAACGAAGATAATTTAAATGCAATCAAAGAAAGCACCGCTAACTGATGTGGCATCTGTGTCTCGAATCATATTTACAACTATTTTCTCCGCCATGAATTGCCAACCCTACTTATCTAACTGATGGGAAATAAATAATTGAAATCGAATAAAAACAAAAAAAAAATATTGTGCTTGAAATGGTTTTTTTTTTCATTGTTAATTATATCGTTTAGATGATTCAATCGATATTTTTAGTTCGATTATCACCACCAGATTTCTATTGACTTCAAATAACAAACGTCACGGAACTCATGCTATGAAAAAGGCTATATAATATGTAGATATACTCATTCATCGTATTCTATTGAATGCAATTTAATAATCACAGTGCTGTATTCATATAACACATCTACCAAGAATATAAATAATAAATCAAGAAACCGTTATAAATAAAGAAGAATTAAGTACAACGCGAATAAAAAGTATCCAACAAGTTTGATGGGACTTTTACCATCCGAGCAAATAGAGTTGGTTCACTGATTTTTCTTCGAATATCTCATAAAAATGTCGAATCCAAAAAGGCAAACTTGGCAAGTGGTGCGGCAGTAAAAACTTATTTTATGCTCCGAAGGCCAACACTACCGAAAGGCAACAGATAGGGATTTCTTGTAAAGGATCCTATCGAAGTATCGCATCAATAAAATCTACATATGAGCTCCTTTTATCGCTATTCCAATCTTATGTTGCGATATATTTACACACTACATACAAAATAAACAAACTATTTCTACCAACACAACATTTTTAAAAGTTTATCGTGACATATACTTAGGCTTAGTTGAGGAGATTTACTAGGCCGGCATAAAAGTAGTAGAACCTAGATTTGTGAGATTACGTAAACTTTGATGTTGAGTGCCAATAAGCTTAATTCGGGGATGAAGAAGATATAAATGGGTTTATGTGACGACCCGCCTTAGGGAGCCTTGTTCCTTATGGGCAACTCTCGTTTTTACTAGAGGTAGATAAGTACTTAGTTATATTTACAACCATTTGACATGAATATCAGTTATGTAAAGTAGGAAATAGAGTAAAGTTAAACATGAACTAGCGCGTTACGATAAATATGAAAATAAGATCTTTAAAAATATGGCTGTAGGTAAATAAATTTCAGGAAAATGTACCTTTGCAGCACACATTATATTAAATGAGTTTGCAAGTTCAAAAATTGTGTACTTAACCTACTTCTGACGTTAGGTTTCGCGCCCAATTTCCATCGAAATTCGTAGATTCTACTGTAATCAAATAAGGGCTGGCATATTTCCGTACCCATGATTAGGATTATAATGAAAATCTTCTACAAAATACACACATGAGTTATACCGTGTATCCTTTATATAAAAAAAATGTTAGTCGTAAGACTCCATGGCAGAAGTGAAAACACACACATCTATACAGGGTGTTACAGAAAGGTGTGGTGGTCATATTTCAGGGCCATACATACGCTAACAATTTTTTGAAAATTCGTGATTTTTTAATACGAAAATATTATTTTGAAACAGTAAAATTAAACTTGAAAATTGACCGATGAAGCTAATATTTTGTATAAGAGGGCTGGCGTGATGCAACTATAGGTATTTTTTACCAAGGATATCGATGGAATGTCCAGATTTTTCTGATGCTTTCCGCATAAAAAAATAAATAAACATATCGATGGAATGTCCAGATTTTTCTGATGCTTTCTGCATAAAAAAATAAATAAACATGTCGATGGAATGTCCAGATTTTTATGAAAATTTATGAATAAAAAAAAACAAAATCATTGAAATTGATATGAAAGTTTTCCGTTCCAAAGATTTTTTTTTTCAAAATCCACTTTTTTTATGGCAAACGAGAAGACGGGTCACCTGATGGTAAATGACTATCGCCGCCCATGGGCACCTGCAACCGGTACCTCACTCACTCGTCGAAAAGCAATGCAACATTGCTTCACTGCCGGTTCCCTATGAGGCCGTGGTATCACTCCGGTCGAGCCGACCCATACGTGCCGAAGTATGGCCTCTCCCACAATTTATTTTTGAAGCTAAATGAACTATTTGTCGGCTACACATAACACTCCTAAAATTTGTTCTCATCTTTCTGTAACCACCCTGTATATATGTATCTGAACGTGACGGTCATGCGAGTTCAGTGCTTTTTCCCATACCAAAAATGCCCAACGTGCCTAAAGAAGTTTTCACTTCAAAAATCATGTTTAGGATTATTATATAAAATAGAATACGCGGTGGACGGTCTTCAAGTCAACATACAGACAACTTAAATATACGAGCACGTTACACACAGAAACACTGAACAGTTCTATGTACTATAAGTAATTGGTTGTCACGGAAAACATGGATGACACAACGGATGTTCTATATCCACAGGATATTGTGAACACATGTATTACGTAGCATCGAACGGGTTGTATGTTAATTTGCCACCTTAGTGGTACAACGAAAGGTGTTGTATTGTATAAGGTTGGAAAAAAGTATGTTAACAAAATGCTTTCTCGAGGGTTGAATTGTTACTTTTATTGAAGCAATATAACAACTCCGTACTTGTACTGACTACCAATATTCGTTCTAGACCTGGCTAGTGAATGTATCACTAAAATAAAACTTTAAAGTACATACTTTGCAACCTCGTTTGGGGCAAATTCCATCCTTTATTTACGCAAGGGTCTGATATGGTGATTTGCATTTTTATCTCATGTCAAGAACACGAACGTTTTGTGGGTTGAACCCCGCATACCACACCGTTGTATTCTCGAAATCAAATTCCTGAAACCTGCTTCCCAGATTCGATACGTAAAAAATACATATTTAGGTATAACAAAGATAGGTAGGATAGGTAGGTTAGGTTTTTGGTCGGATTGAGTCCACCCTACTGGTCCAGTAACAGCCACTTTACAACACCACAGTAAAACTAGTAGCGTAGCGATGTTAGTTTCTGCTGGTTATAGAGTAGTCCCTAATGCCACAAACTGTCAAAGATATTGTAGGTAGTAGGTACAGTTGGAAAATTCTGGAAAAATACAGAACACATTTAATAGTTACTAGCTTTTAAGGCCTCGCTCGGTTATTGTGGATTTTCTATATATTGGTATTTTCTAATTATATTTTTTTATATATACCATATATGTGATTTTCTGTACCCCTGACAATTGCTTTGGCAAAATTTCCTCATGATTGGTTCAGTAGTTAAGGCGTGGACCTTTTACAAAGAAACTAACATGCGCATTTATAATATTACTAGCTGACCCGCGCAACTTCGTCCGCTTATGTAAATTGTCTATTGGTCGTAGCGTGATGTTATATAGCCTATAGCCTTCATTGATAAATGGGCTATCCAACACTAAAATAATTTTTAATTCGAGCCATTAGTGCCTGAGATTAGCGCGTTCAATCAAACAAACAAACAAACTCTTCAGCTTCATAATATTAGTATAGATTGTTTAGTAGATATAATCAAGAGTTAGATTAGTTAGATATGCGCCTGCAATTCAGGTGCATTCCAAATACAGTTAATATAAAAAAGGGCTAATTGAACTAACGCTGTAAAGATAATAATAAATAATATATGGAACATAATAATATATTATCCTATATTATTATAGTACGATTGCCAACCCTGTGGGAGGTTTACCGAAGCTCCACGGAAGGTGGGGTGGGGATAAAATTGGCAACGCTCAACTGAAACCACGGTGTTACTACTGTTTATAAACAGCGGTAACCGCTTATCATTAGGGGCCCGTGTACATGTTTGCCATATGTTTATATGAAACAAGTTGAGTTGTGTATATGTATATGCAATGCAAATCTTGTGAACTACACGCATTTCGCTTTCGCTAGCTATCGACATCCTAAGCAAGCCAGAATTACCTTACTCCCATCAAAACACGTATAAAGCTATGTAGGTACTATAATATTTAGGACAATAATATTTTATAAGCGGTATTAATGTTTCTCGAGTTATTATCAAACTTATATAAAAATTTAGGAAGGTATACCTACCTACCTAACTAGGCAGAAAGACGTGGCATAACAATCCACATTTTTTATTCTCAAAAAGAAAGAAAGAGAGAAAGAGAAACATTTTATCTGACGTCCACAGAATCGCACACCATTATTACAATAAAAATAAATAAAACCGAAAGTAATTATAATGCCCTGTGCCCAGAAAAGGCACCTATCTCAGCACATTGCTGCAGCCTGAGAAACTGCAGCGCTGGTATTATGATAGGGCCTGCGCCCGGCGACATCTCGAGCCTTTTATATATATTTATGAATATCAAAAAAAATTATAAAAATATGTTGGTCAAATGCAAAAGGACAGGTTTCCGATCTTTTATTTCATTAAATTTATTTCCGCGACACGATAATATTTGAAACAGCATTTTTATTATTATGTTGTCTTATCCAACCTGTATTCTATAAACTAAAGAAAAAAGAATTGAATCTATAAATACTGGTTTAAAAAATGAATTTAAATTTCACAATGACATTTGAACATCACAAGTCAAATGCCAATATACGGCATACGCGTAGGCTACGAATATAAAGTCCCAAACTATTCAGTATCAACAACGAGTCATCGTTCATCGTGCGCGTCGTAATTAGGTAACTCAACCGTGAGTGAGCGAGTAGCACGATGACGCTACACGACGACGCCTCCAGACCGGTTCAATAAGCGTCACTGACCGGTTTCGAATCAGTTGCGCGCGGCGCTCCGTACCCGTCGCATGTCCGTCACGAACCGACCCCTATCACAATGCCGCGGGACATCCTCAGCGAACAACAGTGTAACATCGAATTCGTTAAGCACGTGCAAAAATTCCCTTGCCTATATAACTTTGAGTTGCCGTCGTACACGAGGAAGGATATCAGCGATAAAGCATGGGAGGAGGTGGCCGAAGCGATGAATATGACACGTGAGTTCGTTTTCAATATGGCGCTAGGTGTTTTAGAGAGAACGCTTGTTACCCCTCCGCGCGTCTCGCTAGGCCTGCGCGCCAACAAACAGTAGGCATTCGACGTTTTGCTTAGACAAATTTTGATGATAAAGGTTGTTTTGGTAATCTTGCCGCAGTATTAAAATATACTATTTTGGATATCAAGTACATATTACTTACTCAGTTGATATTTACACTTTTGTTTGACCCTCTAAAAGTACGCAAACTGTTTCGTTTATAAAGGAATTTATTTATTGATGTTGAGTGAGTCACATTCATATTGGGTCGCGTTGTGTCGACGAATGATTGTATTATCAGTATTCGGACATAACACTTGGCGCGGTCACAGAGACAGCTCGGCTGCGCAATGCGCATGCTTGTGAACTATGTAGATTGGTTGCACCGCGTCGCGTCGCAGACTCGCCTCCAATAACTCGCAACAATACTACGCACACTGCTTGTTTTGAACTATCCTTGTTATTTTCTGACCCAGTTAATAACTAGGTACTTGTATCAATGAATAAGCTTTTGCATTCGCTATAAATCTAATAACATAGGTACATTAACTTCGACAATACAAAAAAATTCAGTAGGTATACCTATGTTTTTACTGATACTATTGGGAATTCAAACAGGTATTATTTGCACCTGGCAGCTTGACGATTGCAACAAATGGGGTGTCCACGCATGCGTTACCAACCCCTAAATTTTTGTTTACCAAAAATCCCGAATAACTTATTGATTTAAAAGAAACTCCATGTCTCAGAGTACTAGCACTTAAAAGTATTATGGTAGAGGTAACAGAAAAGGACCTATTCGTCACATGTTTATGAACATAATACTTCATACTTGTGTGTTTTGGTTTCTGTGCTGTACAGAAGGACAAAAATAATTTGCGATTATGTCATACGTTTCCATCACAGTATCACTATATTTTCGTAATAAATAAACTATTGCACAAAAGTCACGTCATTATAGTAATGTGGTGAATTGATATTTCATCATTGAATTCACTTTTCAATTGGACTGGTTATATAAAGACATCTTAGAGAATAATGGTGCTACCCCATTTGTAATGTACCCAATTTTATGTATTATTCAATTCGAGGACCAGTAGTCTTCCCTTTTTTAACATAGCAATCGACAAACAATCACATAAGTCCGCCAGATGTCAAACCTATTTGCCACCATTGAGCCCTTGCGGCTGTTACTCATCAGAAACATAACACTATTACACTGGAAGCATTGGTTTGCCAGGCCTTTTGTGGATGATGGTACCCAACCTCATACATGTATGGTTTCACAAAATTAACTCCATATTATTTCTTTCAGCATCTGCATGCAGAGAAAGATGGAGGAACCTACGGGCCGTCTTCATGAGGACCATAAAAGCTACGGGAGCCGGTACGAAGAAGAAACCGTACTATCTAGCAGACGTCATGCAATTCATAGTGCCTTTCCTCAGGCCGACGACAATGACGGAAGCGGAGAAGCAAAAAATACTAAATATGGAGTTGAGTAGAGCGGAAAATTGTCGAACCAAAGATACGGAACGGACCGCGTCAGTGGAAATAGAACTAGAAGAAATAAAGGTTGAGAATCTCGACGATGATGATACGGCACAGAGCGGAGGGCCAGAGTGGGGCGTGGAGATTACGAATTCATCGCGAAAACGTCCTATAGACGTCGAAGACCAGTACACACCTATCAGTAAGAAAAGACCGTCTTCAGTACAGGCTTCTGCAATAGCGCTGCCAGAAATCAGTGATCCCGTGACGTCATTTGTCAGTAGCCTTATGCCAGAACTCAGGGAAATGAATTCCATGCAATTTAAGTGTTTCAAAAGAAGAGTTTTAATACTAATAGATGACATAACATCAGAGATACCAAATACGTCACAACTTGAAAATGACTATATTATATATGACAGTTAACTCGGTTATGTGGTAATGTGATTTTTGACAAGTGTGCAAACTATTCTTTACTAAGTGTGACCGTGATTTTGTTGTAATGTGCAACTAGCTTGAATAAGATTTCTTAACTTAATTAATTATATATCAAAATGAACAATGCCCTTAATGGGTTATTAATTTTGAAGTCTTTATATATGTGTAATACATACTTACACAATGTAGTAGATGTCAACAAAAATTGTACACAAATATCAATATTAAATTATTTTATTAATTTATTTTTGGTATACGCAGTTGTGTGTTTACGCCGTATCCGCGAAGAATACTCGGGAGTAAAAAGCCATATTATTCGCAAAAGCGTAGCATATAATTTTATTTAAATATTTATATAATTGACGAACGCATAGGAATAGAAAACACTATTCCAAAAAAATTCTATTTGTTAACCCTGTGTTCTTGGCAAAAAAATTACTCTGGTAATGTTTTTAAATGGGTTTAATTGCTTTATGTATACATTTTACTCATTGAATATTTAAGTCAGTACAACCCTGTGCAAAATAAAATTATGTATTTGTTTTTTCAAAATTCATGACCTCAATGCCTCTTGGCTTATTTTTCAGAATTAAACCTGTTACCATGCTTGGAAACAAATATTCTCTTTAATAAACAGTGTCAATCTACAAAAGTTTCAAAAGAAGTAAATTTAAAAGATATTTGCATTATTTATGGAGTATTAATTAAAAAAAATACATCGGACTCGAAAATACCTTCAACAATTAGAAGAAGATGATGATCTTCGATAGGCTCAATAGCTTTTCTTGAATTATAACTGAGAATACTCATGATCAAGTCACCGTTCCAACAAAAAAAATTAAAATCAGTCCATCCGCTTAGGAGCTATGATGCCAGACAGACACAGATACACACGTAAAACTTAAAACACCTTCCCTTTTTGCATTGGGGGTTCAATCCCACATCTTTAATGGATATGAGGTTGAATTATCATGAAAAAAGTCTAATCATTTCAAATATTCATGTTGAAAATTACGCTACGTCCTTCAATCGTTCCAAGGCTGAATGTCTGTGCGACATCTATCCCAGGTTACACAGAGGGATAAAGCGTTGTAATGAAATGAATTTCCGTATTTAATTATACACATGCATTATCAATCACAGTCGGATTGTATAGTATATTCTTTTCCATTTTAGAACAATATTAATTTATGTTACATTGTCCTCACATTAAATTGCGCTTATAAGCAATGTAACAAATAACTTTGTAAAAAAAAAAACATGTTGGAAAAGAGTGTCCTTGGAGTTTCTTGCCTGTTCTTCTTGATAGGATCTACGTTTTGGAACAGGCATCTAGCTTCACGACCTACTTATACTGACTGACTCCTCCTGACATTTCAAAATACCTACAATGGGTTTACTTGAAATAAATAATTTTGATTTTGATTTATTTCTGCTACTCGCGCAAATCCTGTCTATGAAGTTCACTAAAGTTTCTTCTTGAGCGCCCTTTGAGCTTTGGCAACCCCACTCACCAAGAGAAATACAATACTGCTAGTATAATTGAAAAACTATTTATTTCTTAGTGTTGCGAGTGTCTGCATTCACCCTTACTAGCATATCAAGCCTTGTAACTTATATGCTGACATAGTTGTATAAAATAATATAAAAGATATTTTATTTGCTATGTGAGTGTCGTAAGAAGAGAAAATTTAAGAACAACTTTAGGGAAAAACGCCGTAACGTTATGCTGGCATGGTTCCAACAAGCACCAACTTTACGCAACGTTCACTTGAAATTGAACACGAATTACAACAGCCAAGAGGAAAATGAGAATCCTGAAATTGTTCTTAACAAGCTAATGATTGCCTGGTTTAAATGTCTTTACTCCTTACATTTAAGTTTTTAAATAAGGCGTCAGGGATGTCTTACTTCACCTTGCCATCTACGTATTATTGCATTAAGCGTGTGTTATGTTTTCGAGCACAGAAATACTATTTTTGTAATTTACTTGTTATAAATTACTGTGTAACATTTTGTTTGTAAATTAAAGGTTGTTTCCAGTGTAATTACTTAATGGATCTTATTCATCAATTTTTAAAAATACGTCAACACAAATATCAATAACGCGTAACCAACATTATTAATAGTCTTTCGAAGAAAACTAATAAAGCTGAATGTTCTTGAAGTACCTACCTACATTAGGATCAACTAAAATAGAATTCTCATTTTCTCAATGAAAATGTTTTTGGTCGATGAACTAATGGAGTTCAAACATTTTGTTTAGATACCTATTACAAGAAACCGTAGCAATCTATAAATTTATTCCTAGTCTTGGATCATTAAATGAGAATCCTACCATCGCAAGGTCGAGTAACACGAATATAAGTAATAATTTCATTTATATTTGCAATTCAAATAAAAAGGACGGAGGTAGAAAAACAAATGTACGATAAACTGTCCATGGGGTAAAAAATATAATTTTTTAACACATAACAACACAAAGTTATATTATTGAATTCCTGAATTGTAATGAAAAGATTATGATTGACTGTTTTTTTTTTCTTTATTGTTTGTTACCTCAATTACATAAAGAATGCAGGTGGTCATGATGTAGGAATGCCAGTATTATATTCATGCAACAACTGCGGCCTTGCTTTGAATTTTTTATAGCATCAAAATAATTTTTAAATCAGATCCTACATTTCATTAGCATTATGTCTCGAACCCTCTTCGAAACTAGATTACGGAGAATAAGTTCTCAAAGTCATTTACGAGAAACATCAATACACAACCAGGGCTACAGACTATATTATTAATAGTCTGATTTTTATTGTTACTTTAGTTTGTCTCTTAGTTCTACCAACTGCAATTTAGAATAAAATTATACGGTTTAATAACTACCACCCTCATGGAATACCTGCTAAAATTAGTGAAAAATAGACTGTGCCATTAACTGGTGCAAATCGTCAAAATTTTAAGAGACCATAATCGGATTAAATCGCCTTCATCGCCTTAGTATATATAAGGCTAAGTCAGTATATGTACTGAGACTTACAGTCCCTGCTCCGTGAAATCGGAGATGGTTAGTTCCGACCGTTAATTCCTACAGCAAGTTCAAGTCCGACGTAACTACCGACACCGGCCGACCAGTGACCACACTGGTAAAGTCACTTCTACCTAAGTATACACACTTACACAGCCATATAATGATGGCTAAATCTCTTCTCTTTTCTCTTAGTTATATCTCTTTTAGTTGAAATAACTAGACATAAATTATTTAAATTGAATATTTTTCGTATGGTATGTAGGAACCAATTCTTGTTTAGCCTTATAGTTTAAAACATATGTCGGGTCCAGTTTCAAGCTTATTCGATGCTCGCAATCGAGGCGCTTAGACTCAGATTTAACAACTTACGGTGTTGATAGACCGTCGACAGAAACCGTAGTAGAGCAAGATCCCAGAGCCACCAGACGGCACGTATTTTCTGACGAACGAAATGTGGACGATTGAGTAGTGTTAGTATGTACTATGATCGCATGCCTACCTGCTGGTTTGGTTAGACGGCCAATTTCCAGGTATCAGGTAATCAAGGTACATAAAAACATTACTTACCTCACGTAAAGTCTCATTCAGTCTCATGCGCGTGGATAATGCTCTCGTACTCCTACCCACTGAGGAATTAAAATTGAGTTTAGGGGATGATTGGCCCCTTGGATCGGTCTGTCTTTTTGTAAAAGGTTTTAAATAGTTGTCTGGCGAACATATATAAAAATGGAGCATCAGAATTTACGTAAAGTTAAGTAATTATTTTGGGAGCTTTAAAGCGTCTGTTAAACAATACGGCCGACGGAAAGTGTCTGGGAGTATTGTCGACTTATTTTTAACGATATTGTCTAAAATATACGTGAAAATCAGCATTGAGACTTTACGTGAGGTAAGTAATGTTTTTATGTACCTTGATTACCTGATACCTGGAAATTGGCCGTCTAACCAAGCTAGCAGGTAGGTATGCGATCATAGTACATACTAACCTACTCAATCGTCCACATTTCGTTCGTCAGAAAATACGTGACGTCTGGCGGCCCTGGGATCTTGGACTATAGAGTTCTATCATAGTTATAAAAGCTATGATAAGTTACAGTTCTCCCTAACCTTCTAGGAAAAGGTGAAAGTTATGTTTCCAGAAATAAATGTATATATTAAGAGTATATAAATAAGAGGAATCGAACGCAATATTTTCGACATCAAATGACATTAATCTTGGCACGAGTAATATACTCGTAGTTGCGTCGCGTTCGGGACCAAGCCTCCATCCTGTATCCTATTTTTATACTTGACACATATTTTAAAAGGGTATTCTGATATCCTCTTGTTTATCGAGACATGTCTCTATGATAAATGACGACACATTGTATTGACAACGGCTGCAAACAATATGATGCCTTTAACGCTTAGTACCAAGGGACTGATATTTAAAGGTAAATTGTATGTTGTCTTGTTGCTTTTGTCTCTTTGTAAGTTAAGAAATAACCTAACCCGAGATGTTGGGTATAAAGGATTTCAACTTGAATTGGAGCCGCCTAACTCATAAATTAACTGCAACTCCACACATCAAAAATATAGTGTCGTGTTTCAACTACCCAAGTAAATTATAAATCCTACTAATATTATAAACGTGAAAGTTTGTGAGGATGTATGGATGTTTGTTGCTCTTTCACGCAAAAACTACTGAACCGATTGCGATGAAACTTGATATGTAGATAGCTGGAGACCTGGATTAACACATAGGCTTCTTATCCCGATATTCCTACGGTATAGGGACTTACGCGGGTGAAACTGCGGGGGGCAGCTATTTAATAATAAGTTGAATTTTAAGTACATTTCAAATATTCTACTGTAAGTGAAACCAGAACGCCATGTGGGAAATATATTTTTATACCTGGACGAGTTTTAGTTCGATTAAAAATTATGTAATTACCCCTTCGTTTGTCTATGACATTAGCAATAAGGTTTTGTTGATCATTCGAATGAATCAGAGAATCAAATGATTCCGCTAGTATCATTCATAGTCGCGCATCACTAACCCAAACGAATGGGGATTTCATTCCAACATTGAAATGCGTTTATAACGGATGAGTAGGGTACAATATAAGCGAAATCATTTCATCTCGCAGTGCCGGGGATTTAACACACGAGACTTGTTCAAGAAAAATATTTTCCACGCAGTTGGCGCTGTTGCCTTAACTTTTAAGCAGCTTCTAGTGCGATCGAAAGTCGATGCGGCTCAATTTGTTTTGTTTGGCTTCCCTTCATCTCCCCTGTTCGAACGAAGTCTTAAGACACAATTTCTTGGAAACACAGAAAACATAATCATTTAATTAAATTTATACGTTTGCCTATAAGTTTGCTTATTTTTAATGACAAACATAATAACTGAATAATTATGAGGTAACAGTAGATATGTACCTTTGTACATATCTACTGTTACCTCATGCTTATTCAGTATTAAACTACCATGGCAGTAGAAGCCTCTAAGAAGCGTCAGTTCGCCGTCAGATCTCGGGATAAGTACGACAGAGAGAAATGGACCGGTCCCAGGCGGACGGCGATAAATAAGGAAAAAACGGACACTGAGATAGCCCAGTATGTCACGAGGATTACCCGACGGCCCGTATTTGAATAAGAATTGCCAATAAGAAGGGTAAGGGGCGCTTTAACACAGCTTCTAAAGTCCCGCTGGCCGAGGATCGATCTGCGTTTTGGTTTACAAATTAATGGAAATAGTGATTCGCAGTGATATTTGTTGTGAAGACGATCCGTCACTGCCATAGATAGGGTTCTTAATTTTCTTAACCTGAACTCTTGTGTTCAATGGACTATGCCGACATGAATATCAACTTGATACACTTAAAGATGTATGTATACTACATAAAAAGAATTCAGGTATTTTATAGTATATTGATAAATTTAAGCCTGGCGGCGGCTTATACCTAACATGTCAGTCAAAATACAATAGATATTCAAAAGACCAACTTGTAGAATGTTTTACAAATAAATACAAAATGATTTATCCCTTCACAAGTTACAATGAATTTTGCAAACAATAACTTTTATATCACAGACATATTCGAAATTCGTATTTTATACAATTCACACAATCTTCATTGTAGTACAGTTTGGGACGTGACTGGAGGCGAATCTTAGCAGAGTTTGCAAACTCAAATGTGTTTTGTATAATACGAGTAGGTACTTCTCAAACTCCCAACCAACTCTCGACACGAGTTTTGAAAAGATTCAAAAGATGGCCCACTGTACTATGTTCTGTGACATGGCGTATAAGATAGGTGTATGTCTACGGAATTTTGTTTTGAACTTACATCCAGTTGAACTTACATTCTTAATATACTTTTTAAGTATATTAAGAATGTGTAAATGTTCCACTACTTATAGTGCAAAGTTCAAACTACAAACCGTATCCTGTCTAAGTGGTAAATTGTAGGTTTGGTCGACTGGTTAAGTTTTAAATGTTCAGTTCTTTCATTGAAGAATGAATACAAGAAGGTCACAGTAATATCAAAACATAAATATGAAATGCTTTGTCACTAAAAAAATAAAACAAATAAGAATTTAGTGTCAAGTTCGACCACATTACCATGTAAATTGTTATAATACTATGTTCATACCCACTTTAACACTTTAATTTCATATTTTTAACCACCAAATTTCATTTTCCTAGGTGACCTAGATGTGGAGAAATCGATTTTAGATGATTTGTAAGTCAGTCAGCCACCCTCAAAATTCATTTCTCGTCAATGATTATAGTTGGAATTTTGAAATTTGTCATATGGTATAAATTTCATTTAAATAGGTTTAACGGATCCTGAGTCAGAGGAGATCTGGAAATGGCTCAAAATGGTTCGTGTAAACATAGCACTGTAGAGCTTTGGGCTTGAAAACTTGCCCGCGCACTCCCGTGCGCCTAGATTTTAATAAATATACATAAATATAGATAGAATGCACCATTACATTAGTTGATTGGAAAACGAATATTCCTCCGTTGAATATACGTAGTTCAGACACTTTTTTTGCACGTTTGATAGTTAAATTAATATATATTTTTCAATGGAATATTAAAATATTGATACAGAAAACGACATATCTCAATATTGTTACAACAATGGGCATGAAATCGCCGTTATTTTACGTTTAAAGGGAAAAAAAACAATATTTCTCTAGACACACCATTTAAAAGACCGCAGCTTCAACAGAACTATTTTCAGAACTCAATAAATAATGAAGGTGCGGTTTCTATTAGTCCACAATTTCCTACTACCTAATTCAATTCACTCACAATCCACTTTTCTCAGACGGCCGTATAAATCGGTTGAAAAGTCATAAATGGAGAAATGCCACTAACACATTAATGTGTTCTCCACATTTTGTTATACTGGTTATATATATGGCTGTGGCGACCCCAAAATATTACAACGAATTCCAGGATCTATGATATTCTATCCAAACTAATTATACAACTAAGAAATAAAATCCTGTTTGTCTGACTGTTTGTTTTTAACCTGTTTACAGCCTAATCTATCTATTGTCAATGAAATTATTTGGAGTCAAACCTTGACCTGGGATGGACATTGGACATGGGTATTTTTCTTTCATGATTACCGAGATACATTTCGGCGGAACCGTGAGGTTTTAAATATCTAGTTGATAAAAGTTGTTTACAAAAGGAGCAGTAGTTAAGTTTAATATATGAACCGTTTTTTGTGCAAAAACAATAAATCCTCAATTCTACACAGCTCACTGCCTGCGAAATCTACCGTTCATAGCATCACGAGTATCACAGGATGAAAGTCCCTAAATATCATCCTAAAGGATTAAATACTTTCTAACCTATAACAGGATACTATTCATTCAATAAAAAATAATCACAAATTATTAACTTTTGTAACTTCAGCTTTTGTGATACTATTTCAAAGCGATGCATATTTATACAAAGATTGTCCTTAGCTACAATTGACTATTTCAATAGAAGGATTTTGTAACTTAATTCTTGATCTCCTTTCAACATGGCTGCTTAGAACGAGACAGACTATATATGTAGGTACAACATGTATGTGGTGGGCGGTTATTTTACAGCCGTTTAGCAATTACAGAACAGAAAATTAAACAAAAAAAAAAATCCAACTGTAAAAAGTTAACTAAAGGGATGAAAACAACATAACGTATAGTAGTTGTAAGTAAAATCTTTATCAACTAGCTTTCTACATATGTTGTCATTTTGATAATTAGCCGTTACAAAGCGCAAAGCCGTTAAATTATAGTCATTGAGGAGAGGTGTCGATTTTTTTACTTCCCTATCACTACATATTATACAATAAAGTCCCCCGCCGTCTGTCTGTCTGTTCGCCATAAAATGAAAAACTACTGAACTGATTTTCATGCGGTTTTCACCAATAGACAGAGTGATTCATGAGGAAGGTCTAGGTGTATAATTTGTTAACGATTTGTGTAAATTGGTTGAAATATGATGATGATTGTTAAAGATGTGTACTACCCGTGCAAAGCCGGGGTGGGTTGCTAGTATATTCATAAAATTGACATTTTTTATTTTATAAGAATCAAAATGGCGATAATATAATACGTATCATTAACTCCATCCTTCATCCATCATTCTGTAAATACTCAATATTAAGTGTTTCCATCAAAGGCTCGTGAAAAGGCGTTAAGCACAAAGAAGAGCATTGGACTGTAATAAAAAAGACTTGGTACTTCAACAAACCTCTGCCTGATTAGCAAGTGATATGATTTAGAACAAATCTAGCATTAAATTTATACTAATATAACGTAAGATATTATACAAATAAATATACCAGTTTAATTATATTGTGTAAGGGATGATAGTCTAGTGCAATAGCAATAAACTTACAGCGGTTATCACTGCGCCCGTACCCTGCCAAAAACGTCTTGTGGTACGAGGCCTTTCGTTTAGTGACGGAGTGCTGGTAAGACTAAACATTAACGAATTGAATACACTTAGTACTCAAATTTTGTATTACACCTTTTATAATTGTAATTAGTCCTATTATTACCTATATTGTTTGATGTGTGATCAGTGTGTTTTACAGAAATCTGGATGTAGATGAAGTAGTTAACTAGTTTTCCTTACAATAACTTCGCAAGTCAACCCACCATGTAAACGAAATGTGTAACGTAAATATTCTAACACATGTAGTAACAAACGCTTTCCTCGAACCCGAGAATTCGAATTGTACAGTGCAAATATTGTTTCTAAAAGTTATGTAACTGGATACTAATACAAGTAAACTTAGAAATTGTTCCCTAACACATACAAAACTTGTTCAATATTTGCACAAAAATAAACTTGAGGTTTATTTTTAGATTAATTTTGTGCGCGGGTGGATAAATTTTTTAGGTAGCAAAATTTATATTTGAAATGAACTGAAGGCTCCCGGCTCACGCGTTAGAGGCGAAAACCTGTTAGGAGAAGCTGTTACGTCTCCATGATGACACCACCGTCCGTGTTACGCGGTGACTGTGTTATGCTCTACAACACACCGAAAAATGTAGCTGATCAACAAACAATACATGCAGTCTTTTGTTACTTCTGATGATTACGATCCGATCACCAAACTGCTTATCATCAAATGATACAATACCTGATGGGAACCTCATCAGTCGGACTAGTCTCAGTTTCACCAAAATTTCCGATGTATCCTGCATATCTCCACATCTTAAAAATATTTTACATGGAACACAATCATTTCAAA
The DNA here is from genome assembly GCA_963859945.1 of Euplagia quadripunctaria. Classification (NCBI taxonomy): domain Eukaryota; kingdom Metazoa; phylum Arthropoda; class Insecta; order Lepidoptera; family Erebidae; genus Euplagia; species Euplagia quadripunctaria. Next base: position 958,631 of record OY982578.1, on the reverse strand, counting down.
TTTGCAGCGTGCCTGCAATACGGAGTACCTGACTCTTTCCATTTTTCCGAACCAGCTATACCTATATTAGATACGAAATGAAGAGAAACGACCGGCTATTACCCTCCGCTTTTATTTATAAACAGTCCTCATATTTCAAAGGGCCTTCCCCAGCTGCGAGACTGAACCTGATTTGTCCATTATTTTGCAGAGCTAAATGCTTTTGACGGGATTCTCATTCATCCCCCCGACGTAATAGAGGACATTTTAATATCTCAAGTTCGCTTTTAAAGTACTCCATTTTTTTAAGGGAACAAATTAAATTGGTCCTTTGACCTGGTAATTATTTGAACAACAGACTCGGGAGATTCGTTCAAGAAACATTAATTAAATCATCTGAGTAATGGAGCTTCGAGCGACACCCTGAAACCTAAAAAAATGTATTGTATAAAATTTCCCTCGGGAGATTTTGCAACTGATTTCAACTTCTTTACGATAAATTTCGTTGAACAAAGTCATAATCACTACTCAGGTTGAAGTAATGACATTAAAGAAAAACTGCTTTTAATTTATAACAATTCATTCTTTTGTGTTTTCTCAAAGGTTAAATTCAATTCACGACGCTAGTTAAATGTAGATTTAAATACAATTTGCAGTTGTTCGCGAAGAACAAGAAAAATTGAAAAATTACTGCAGTGCTTTCTTGTATTAATAGATTTCTGAAGCAGTGCTGCGCACAATTCTATAACAAAGTGAAGCCTTTGATAGACTCACTTTTAAAATCAAAATCATTTATTTCAATTAATTAATTAAACCAATTATAAGTATTTTTGAATTGTGAGCAGTAGTAGTCAGTCAGACTAAGTCAGTCGTGAAGCTAGTTGCCTGTTCCAATACGTAGATCCTGTGGAGAACCACAGGCTAGGTACTCCAAGGATACTCTGGTTACATTGATTTAAGCGCAAATGAAATGTGAGGACAAGGTAACGTGTCGTTCTAAAATATAACGCGCAAATTACTACTAATATATATATTTTTTCAATAACTAACTGTAACTTAACACCAGACGTCTATTTTAAATATTTTTTTAATATCTATCGACTTAGACATTAGATAAATAAGATAATAAAGCGGGCAAATATGATAAACTGTGCTGGTTGGGTGATGCTTAGCTACCATTGATGATTGTAATTTAATTTACGAATTCAAATTATAGTGTTCTTTTAATTACATATTTTTTGATTTTTTACTTTATTTTATTACATGTCTTAGTGTAAACAATGAAATAATTTATTCTAACCTATTTTATTATATACTAGCAGCCCGCCCCGGCTTCGCACGGGTGTAAATTATACATCTAAACCTTCCTCATGAATCACTCTGTCTATTAGTGAAAACCGCATGAAAATCCGTTCAGTAGTTTTTCAGTTTATAGCGAACAGACAGACAGACTTTGCTTGCTAATGAATTATTATTATTATTTGTTATCTATGGAACCAGTTTTCTGAAATAAATAAATAATTATTATATAGATTTCACGTTTTCTTAATTATTGTATAATTGGAGGAATCTACTTAGGTACTGCTGACTAAAAGAAGACCAAGATATATTCTTTAATCACGGAATTAAACTAATCATGTTAACATCTAAAGTGTTTCATGGAACATTTATGTTTATATTTGTGCCTACAAAAATAATGTGAGTACAATACACCCTTCGCATTTTGGACATTTCAACCTCTTCACAAACCTAACTTATTTCTTTTGTAGCCTAGTAAATAATCAAATACCTTAAAGGACTTTACTCACCCAAATACCTGTTTGGTATTTTTTTGGAAGGGCTCGTGGCTAAGTGGTAACCGAGTAGGTTAGCACATTACAAGGTTATAAGTAATACTAGCCAGGTCAGTCTTCGGATGCGTGACCATTCTTAACATATTGAGACCCCTCCGTGCCTCAGAGAACACGTTTATGCCGTCGGTCCCGGATGCCATACGAATATCTGTGGCATTCGTTACGGGTAGTTGGAGCCCTAAAAAGTCCGACAACCTGGTCTAACTACAGAACTTCGATATCGCGTAGTACTTAGGTTGTGGAGGTCTGATGGCAGTCGCTTCACGTAAAATATCGAAGTTCGGCCGTATCGTGTTTAGACTGAAAGCTGACCTCAACTTAGTTGGGAAAAGGCGCGGAGGATATTTCTTTGGAATTAGGCCTGCCGATGTATAATGGGCTAGATCTATTAGAAATAAAACCAAATTACAGGTATGTATCTAGTAATATTGAAGAGAAACGGAAATCTATCTGCATCGCGTAGACGGCTACATATCACAAGTTTTTGATAGTTTCATGTTGAATTAAGGCTTTATAGCTCAAAAGTTTTGTCAAAGTAGTGAGGATTCCACCGACGATATTGAAAGACGAGAGCGTTCAGAAAGACCTCAAATAATCTAAAAGTTATCTAAGAGGGAGAACGTACAAGAACAAGTTGTATCTAATATTGGGAAATATTATTCAAAATAAGAAAACACTAGAGAGCAATGAATCCGAGTCACATGAAGATACTTGAAAATCTCGGAAGCTTTGCTAGCTTCGTGAAATGAATCCCACTAATATTATAAATGTGAAAGTTTGGATGGATGAATGGATATTTGTTACTCTTTCACGCAAAAACCATAGAACCGATTGCGATGAAACTTGGTATGTGGATAGCTGCAGACCTGGATTTACGCATAGGCAATTTTTATCCCGATATTCCCACGGCATCGGGACTTACGCGGGTGAAACCGCGGGGCGCTGCTGAATAAAAAAGAAATTAACTAGTAGGAGTACTACTTCCTCCATAATAATCATCCACTATATACCGGTTGGACCGGTTATATGTAGTTTGGAGGACAATACAAAATAATATATAGACTGTATAATAAATAGACTGTTATTTATAAATTGTATATTTTTATTATTATATTTAATTGTTGTGCACCGTGAGTTATCTACTTCCAAACAGTAAAGTCCATCCTAAGGTTGTTTGTAAGAGATCGCAGACTGCGATAAGACCGCCCATTGTACTGCAACTTTATATTAATTTTCTAGATTGTATAATACTTTTTTTGGTGTGCAATAAAGAGTACCTATCTATCTATCTATCTACCATAATTTAGCATCTTGGAGCTGATTTCACGATGGAGCCAGGAGGTGGCTAGTGGAGCTCTTCAGTGGCTACTAGTAAACCCCTCAAGGTTGAGCTCATATGATTTGTTTTGACCAGTCCAACAGATTGGGTTCAGTAAATATGATCCGATGGCCAGGAGGTGGACGGTGAAGACACTCTTTTTTACTTTATAATTTGCTTTGCTATTAAAGCGTTTTTTTAGTTTTTCTAAACCATATTATTCATATTTATTCTATTATGGGACTGCGTAAATACTCATAATAGTCCAGATATGGTCTTTGGAAAAACAAAAACATGAAAAGTGGACAAGAAAAATTATTACTAAAAATAATTTTTCTGTAGGGAAGGCGTATTTGTTAGTCAAATACTTCACTCCCGACGCCGTCGCTAAACTCCATTAGGATTTTGGTACACAGGCCTCATGCTGATATGCACGTGGGCGAAGACGCAGGTGAAAGCTAGCAGGAACATAATAAATATATTCAGCTAAACGACTAGGAATTGAATACTCCACATAAAGTAAATGTAATGTAAGTGAAAGGTAGACACACACTATATATTACACAATGCGTCCTTGTCCGCTGCTTTATTACTCTGTACACGTTCAATACAAACCGTTATTTCGATATATTTACAACGGGGGCGTAGCTCAGATGGTAGAGCGCTCGCTTAGCATGCGAGAGGTACCGGGATCGATACCCGGCGCCTCCAGATATACCCTTTTTAAATTTCGAACACAGAAAGATGTGAAACATGTTCCAACAATATACAATCCAAGTACCTGTTACATCATTTTTAATAGGATGCCGATTTCCAAATGACTGGACAAAAATATACTATTTTTGGTTATAATAAACTTATTATAGTTCTCATCAGTTTTGCTAACTAATCATTCACTCTCGGCAAACTTGTATTCGATTTTATCGTGGAGGCCACCTATACCAAAAGTTATTTCAAGAATGTTTGGCAGAATCAAATAAGTTTCGTCAACTATTAAATTCCCAACATCTAATGGTTAAAATGAGCCACACAACTTTAACTAAGGAATGTACTCGTATATTTCAAATGAGCAATAAATGCTGATAAAGTAATAATAATTTGTTAAGAAAACATTTTCAGCAGACGTCTATCGAATAATTAATCAATTATTATTTCAACCTATACGACCATTCAATTAATTAATTACCTATTATTTGAGTGATGATGACTATCGATATTAAAGTAATTTTGTAGGGTAATGGTGACATTATATTTTCTGTAGGTATGATTCATTCTTTAAACCAAAACGTGTTGTAGAAATTTTAGGATCGTTATATATGTACAGGTAAGCTGGTAAATAGTTAAGTCAGTCTAAAAAAATAACTTTGATTAAATTTTTTTCGGTAGGTAAAGTTGTTTTCCACAATTTTTAAATTTATTTTTTAAGCAGCCATTTTCGGATATTCATGTCAGTCCTCTGGCTCACGACACTCACTAAGCTTTAAGTATAAATTTTCAGTTTCAAAATAAGGTTTCTCTATTAAAAGAAAATCCTAAAATTGTTAAGGGCTTTGTTATTGACGAGTGTTACTATACGAATCTAAAATAATGAATCTTTTATGTACCTCGTTGTCTAACACTCTATTTGTTGTTATTTCTTACCGTCGTCGAGATATGTCAAATACAAATATAAAATGTGTCGATCAGAATTTGCACATTCAACGAAAAGTATTCAATAATGCTTGTCTTACTCTTCGTTCAGGCACTCTGCTGCCGCTGCACTATTTGTCGAGAGAGAAAATGCTATTTACAGTTATTGTACGACATTTCAAAGTAATATTTTAAATTGGATTTAACTTTAATCCGATCACGTAACTGATGTTGAATATAAATGGAAATCTCCTAGCATTTGCACAATCCTATTGTGTTTGATATCGAGACGGCCATTCAATAAGTGAAGTGAGTCACACTCGATACGGACCCTGATGGATTCTTATTATAAATAACAATGGCTACGTACCGATCCTTTCCGTCCGGGGAAACTGAAGAACACGTCGGGTCCGTTCCTGTGAGGCATCTGCCGGAGCACGTTCAGCAGCTTAGCAGAATGCCGGGGCTGCAACAGAATACCAATTTAATGAAACACTTTACGATACCTACGGAATTTATAAAGAATTGAGTGTCAAACAGTACTTGACGAATATGGAATAATTTTTTTTTGGACATTTTTTTAAATTCACAACAGAATAATAAAAAATAGGTATACAGTACATACCACTTCAATTTGTGTTACTGTTCCGGTTCTAGTTATTGGTCTTTATTCTATATTTGATAGACAATGACTGTATAAGGGAATATGTTTCTGGTTCCAGGAACATCATTGTCATGAAATTCACGAATCCAAGTTAATGACAGTGACAGTTAGTGAAGTGAAAACATTATGTTATCACGGGAGCAATTACACTGTAACCCTAACGAAAAAGTCAAGAAAGCAATATAATACGGAAGACTATTCGATCGGTCGACTATTGCCTAAACATTTGTGCCTATTCCAAAACATCAGGCTCAACGTCCATTGGCCGTATAAGCTTTGCTTTCATATAGTATTGTTAATATCGGAAAATACATCAATATTTCCGAGAAGCAAGATTCCCCTAGTTACGTAATTGCCTCACTAAGTCGACTTTGAGCATTTTTCAATCTTACAGATAAAAGAAAAAAAATACTTTCGAAGTTAAAAGTTTTAAAATACTGCGACATAAACCCTCTCGATATTGGCAGTAACGGCGTCCGATAAAAGAAGCCCCTTTTGCCAACTCAGAAATAAAAGAGAGAAAAATTTATATCATCCATTTTTTAATACAGTCTTGAATTTATTGTATACTTATTTAATCAAACTAATAAGATGATTATGGTGATTAGACATTAAAATGTTAGCTAAAGGACAAGTGGTCCTTACTACCAGGCAAATATAAACACAAAGTGCCTACCGTTTCTGCCGGCTAATTACCGTACTGCGCCATACCGTCTGTAAAATGATGCAAATTTGAAAAGCATTCGTGGTGGGGCTAATTGCACGTTTGTCGTAGCTCCGGTATTTATCTGAGTCCTTTCCATACCCCTTCATTTTATGTTGACCTGGTCGAAATAGATGGTTTTTGCGGGGGTGGTAGTTACCATATGCGAAATGAACAAACTTTTGAATGGGTATTTTTAATAAAAGATTGTTTGTACAGCAACCTAGTAATAGTCGTAATAGAAAGAAAGAAAGAAATAATTTATTAATAATACATCTTGCGAGACGCAGAAAGCTGTTACTATAGCTAAAGCAAACTGCATGTATGTTAAACCACAAAATAAAACAGTTATGTTATTTACTTACAGCACAAACTTAACGACCGTTCTATAAGTTTTAGTGGCAATAAAAAAGCTTTGTTTCGCACTCGAGCACTGTTGAAGAGGTTTTGTGGCTCAAGAACTCTTGAAGCGTCACTTAAACCCCACTGGCGGAAATGTATTATCTCACCAGTTTTCCTTTTAGGCTGAAGCAAAACAGCATGTCTCATTTTATAATGGTAGCGCTTAAGGCTATTAAAACATACGGGTAAAAAACAGGTACGTTTGGTCGTTTATGGAAAAAGTGCCGTATTTTGAATAGCTTGATTATGAAAAGACGTATTTTTTCTATACAAAATTAAGACTGATAGTAATATGGGTCAGACAATCTGTGGTATACACAGCCACAAAAACTATTTCGATATCTATCGATTGCAAGTTTATTTATTTATTAAAACTTTATGCACACATTGTCCAAAGGCGAGCTTAATGCCTAAGGCATTCCCTACCAGTCAACCTTAGTTTGATGTAAAAATAAAGAGTGGTAGGTGCAAAGATAGGGTAAAGAGCGAGAAGAAAGAGAGATAAACTTTCAGAGGAACGAATTTAAAGTTCCAATAATAGTAAGGAAAATTAAGTAATTAACTAAATATATATATATAATATGGATACATAGAAATATACGGATAGCCTATTCTACCTAAAACCGATATCAACATTTTTTAAAGATAAAGTCTATTTCGTGGTTATTATTTTGTAAAAAAGCAATGTTCTAAGAATCGAAATTCCATTATTTATTAATTTTCCATCGTTACTCGTTCGTTACCGCTACTGTTAAGTTTATTTACTAAATGATTTACTAGGAAAACATAATTGGATAAGAGATAGTAAACAAATTGTACAACAATGAATTCCTTACCCATTTGCCGTTGACTGCATTCATGGCACTAAAGAGTTGTTTAAGTTCCTTGACCGTGACGCTATAGCTGGCCAGAACACCCAACATCTCGATGAGTAGATCTGTAACAAGAGATTGGGAATGTTAAGTCATGTTTCCTTCACGCAAAAACAATCATGTTACATCTGTTTTATTTGGATCATTAAGTAACTAAATGATTCTACATCAGGCAGATCCATATCTTATAAGTTACACCTAAACATATAGTAAAAAAATTATATTGTACTAAAAATCTTTTGGTTTTAGTCTTCAATTCAAGTTAGAACAGAATCTACCTTGTTAGAAACCGGGAGAGTCCTAAAAGTAGATAGTAAATGTTATGGCTAGTAACGGTACGATTTAAAAAAACCTGAAAAAGTAAAAATATAGAAGACTAATATTCAGATAGAACACACAGTTCGAAAAACTTTTGTGTCTCCCAGCTTTTTTCCGAGACTAAAAAAGCCGAAGTAGAAGAGTTAAGGTGGCAGTATATGTCCGTTTTGTTGGTAAACAATAGTCATTTCGAATGCAAACAAGTTGTAAACGCTATTAGTGAAATTTCACACAATACGTACAAAATGCAATTCATTTATTGAACGGATCCAAATGGAAATGTTTAATTAATGAGTTCAAATCTAATTATAGATTCCGACAAGAGTTACTGAAACAATGCAGTCCTGTATCGAGAAGTTTAAAGGTGCAACTACGCTAAATTAAAATTTTAAAAGTTAATAACCATCCAACATAACAACTGAAATAGTTCATGATTTGGTAAATATGTGAATGTCCTCTGTAAGTAATGATAAACTACACTCGAGAGCAATGAATTCGAGTCATATAACGATACTTGAAAATCTCGGAGACTAAGAATGCTAGCTTAGTGAAATTAATTGTGTTTAATAGATAATTAAATACTCTACTTATAGATTATAAATTTTGTCCGAATACATAACTCTTGACCAATCCTCAACATTCCAATTCAAGTGGTGCCGGGCATATCTTAGTCTCGAAATACAATGCCTACGCTCCAGTACAAGGCCGTTTGCAGGTCTTAATAGTTTAAAATTAGCTTCAGCAAGTCGTCCTCTTTCAGTCCATGCACTTTTCCACGAGGCGCCATAACTGATTTATAAGTTCAGTTCCCATGAGAAAGTAATTTCGAAGCATTGTGATGACCAAATATCGATCTTCTACGCAATTTATTTCACTAAGCTAGCATTATTAACTTTTAGAGATTTTCAGGTATCTTTATGTCACCCAGAGTCATTGCTCTCGAGTGTGTTTATAAATAAAATAATATACCTATTCATATAGCTCATGAGCGACATTTTAACAATGATTAAAATCAATTAAAAGAAGTACAAAAAAGTATTAGTATAATATAAATCAAACTGGTTATCAATTGTCTGCGGTTAGACTTCGCCATTTAACAAAATGTGGCGACACGATGATATTTAAAATTAGTGCACGCTAGTTACGTTATTGGCTACAATACGAACAGTGAAGACTATTTAAGATATTTTGGTCAACAGAGATATTACAGGCAGCTTTTGTTAAATGGACTGGTTTGTGTATCTCTACCAGATTATTTATACATTGATACGAAAGTACCGCGAACCGAACCAATTATATGCACACTAGCAACCCGCCCCATCTTCAGACGGGTAGCAGAGACATCTTCAACAATCATCAACATATTTCAATCAATTTACACAAAATCTTAACAAATTATACACCTAAACCTTCCTCACGAATCACTCTGTCTATTAGTGAAAACCGCATGAAAATCCGTTCAGTGGTTTTTCAGTTTATCGCGAACAGACAGACAGACAGACGCGGCGGGGGACTTTGTGTTATAATTATACTAGCAACCCGCCCCGGCTTCGCACGGATACAAATTATACACCTAAACCTTCCTCATGAATACCTCTGTCTATTAGTGAAAACCGTATGAAAATCCGTTCAGTAGTTTTTCAGTTTATCGCGAACAGACAGACAGACAGGCGCGGCGGGGGACTTTGTTTTATAATATGTAGTGATAGTGATGATATGCACATTATGTTTAGCGACGCTTAGTAAGCTCAGCACTTTCATAATGCCATAACACTGACCTATAAGTTGCAACGGAGGCATTATCTTTGATTCGACTTTAAAAAGAAAGAAGTGCCAAATCTCTGTTGTATATAATGTATGTAAAATGTTTCTAAACCAGGTTGAATAATTATAATTATATTTGTGTTGAATGGTTTATATCCAGACGATGAGATGATTTTCACATGAAAATCAAACTTTGCAGGTTGCTAGTGTGGAGAGAAACAATTTTATATATTCATTCTGTATACGAGAACACGAACACTCCTTACAACTCCTAAGAGTCTGGTAACTATTGAATATTAATTTAGGAGGAAATTTGCGATACCACATCCACTTCAGTGTACACTTGAGTTTAAATCGTTTGCTTGTTAATTAATAAATAGCTCGACGCTAAACAGTAGAGCTATTTAGCCTCGAGCTATTCAATAATCAACAAGTAATTAATCAATTTAGTAGTTGGTGAAATATTTTTATTATATTAATAAATTTATTGGTTTTTAAGGATACCTAATAAACTTAGTAATAAAAACATGTCACTGAAGGTATTGAGACGGCCACTATGGCTCCAAGTTGCCAAGTGCGAAGTCCAGACGTCCAGATCCAAAAAGTAGTTCCCCTGCTTCATTTCGTGTGTAACTTTTTAGGTTGCATCCTCCGCTCCCTCCTGGTTATATGGTTATATACATAAGTATTTAATTTATCAATCACGCCCTCTTTTGTCATGTTTTTTATTTGTAAAAGTATTAAATTTTTTGTTTATTTTCATTTATTACCCGTTTCATACTTGTATCTAATTTGTTGTACGCCGACCCAACAATTTGTTTATTTTCTAATTGTTGTGAACGACACGTCGAAAAGTAATAACTGTTACGTTCCATTTCACTCAATTGTTTATATTTATGGCATAAAATATCTGTGAGGTCGGATCCTATCAATTTTGACATAAAACTTTATGAGTCTGTTATATATTTTAGTCATGTATATCTTTACCCTGATTGAGTCATACTTAAAATAAAATATCTGTATGTAGTTTATAAATAACTTAACAGTATGATCTATACTATCTCGTGTAATTATATCACACTATATATGTTTAATTAGCAAATATAGTAACTTTGATTTCATTTTAACCTTCAATGTTTGAGTTGTATTTTTTCTATCATAGACATAAGGGTTGTTTTTCCGATATAGCACGTAACTAGTGGATGAGGATTGCACTATCTTTTATCATTATTATTCTCTTTATTTACTTAAATATACATTATTTATCAATTATTATTATTGTTACTTTTACATTATCCTTATTATATAGACATTTTATTATTAGTACATAATATATATCTATGTCACATACTTTAGACAGTGATAGGCTGTTAGAATATTCAAACAAACTATTCTCATTTCCGTGTCATGGCTCAAACCATGTTTGGCTTTTCTTTCGTACTCTTTACCAGATTCCCAACTAATAAGAAATTACCGTGAGATTGATGCGGGTGGCGGTGTTGCTATATATCTACGTAAGCATATTCCTTTCAATATTATTGATGTGTCAGCATAGCCACAGCCATGAAATGTAGAACATCTCTTTTTAGAAGTGGAACTTTCTCTCAGGAAAATCCTAAGTGTGTATTACTGTCCTTCATCACATATTGACTTTTTCTGTTCCTACACACATCTTGGGACAGTTTACCCCATCTTACAATCACAAAATTACAATGGGAGATTTAAATTAATGCGTTCTAAAAAAAACTCCAGGTCGACTTCTTTATGCAACATAGTTGAATCCTGCAACCTTAATATTTTTACCTTAATATGCTACTCAACACTTTCCTTAGAAGTGAAAGAGTGCAGACTTTTTCACTTCTTGATCTCATTTTTCTTTCGTCGACTGTGCATATAGCCAAACAGGGCCAGTGCTTGAATGAAGTCTTATCTATATTTCTTACAAAATTCGCCCCCTCAAGTTGGTTGGTATGGACGTCGAGAAGCTTTGTGAAGATGCTGCTAAAATTAACCGGGTTCCTCTTTTCAATTCTGGCTCTGTTGATTAAAAGATGAACTTTTTAACGACCAACTTAGTTTTTGGATACATGCATCTGTACGTGCAGTGAAGATAATACATTTACTGTCACCTTGGCTTACTACAGAGATCAAAGATTTGTTGATATAAAATTTAAGTGTCGACCAAGTCAGTTTAATCATGATAATTATGTGGCGCTACAAAATTTCTGCAATAAAGGCAACGCCAACATATTAATCAACATATAATAAAATTTGTCGGAAACTAAAATTCTTCCAAAGTTAGGAAATTTCTTGAAACCCTGGAAGTTGGGAAACAAAACAAGAAATCAATACTAAAAATATTGACATGGATGTGCTTTAAGTAGGCACTTCTCTTCCTCGTCGAGTTTTGATGATACTACTAAAACTAAAATATGTATTAAATTAAATTTCACAGCTTTCACCTCCCGACTTTCCCCGTCTCCCGACACCTTTTGTCTTTCATTAGATCACTGATTATGATGTTAAAAAAGTATACTGACCATTTCTTCCAATGTGACGACTGTGTTAGCAGAAATATGATCCTACCGATTTTAGACTTGAGTAATTTTTCCAATTATATGTAACATTCTGAACCACTCTGTTCCTACGGTATATTTTCGTTTACGTGAAAGGACGCCTAAATTAAACCCTTAAGTAAAAAGCGTAAGCTTTCATCTTTTACTGAAAACCACCCTATTCTATATAACCAAAATGTTGGAATTTTTTCAACTATTGCTATGTATCTAAATACAATCATTTAATTAGGTTTCCATCATGGGTATAGCACGGTTACAGCTTAGATTACCATTACCGATGACATTAGGATGGCCATAGAAACTGGAAGTCTCACGCTACATACACTACTGGACTTTAGTGGCACCTTCAATGTTGTAGAATTCCATACCCTGCTTGGCTGCGTAATAACGCTCCATTAACATATCTCCAACAGTGATTGATTAGTTTCACAGTTACCCGTTTGGCCACCGACAACGTATTGATATCACGCTAAGAGGAAACCGCATTGACGATTCGGTTTCCTCTTAGCGTGATAATTTGGTTTGTGTTCCGTATACATTGATGCAATTCTATCATGGGGCCCACAACTACAAGGGGTTAGTCGCATACTGTTTGCCCGAACGTGGTCCTTACTTCATTCATTACAGTCCTGTCCATCTAAAGGTTGCCTGGAAGATATCGCTTGTAGTGATAAGGCCCATTGTGCATGTTATGTGTCATATATCTTTTTTATATATTTGTACACATATGCGTGTACAATGTACAAATCGTCTCACGGAATCAGTAAGAGATATTCCAGTGCTGTTAAAGATAGACATAAAATACATTTCTGACCGCTTCGTAACTCTTAGAAACGGAAGAAAATTAAATAGGTAAAAAAAACACAAGTATAATTGGAGATTTACGTTTACCAAGACAAGATCGCCTACTTTAACCTGCTTCTGAATGATTTAATCTTTTGAAACATTTCTTGTGTTAAAAAGAAAGGTTTCACAAAGAAGTGGAAACGTCAGACATCAAAAATTGTTTACACGAATTATTTTGCAAAGCTTTTGTGAAAGTTTTTTCCTGGAATTATTTTAATTTCGGTGGCCGTTTGTTTATAAAACTCAAGCATATACCCCTCAATATACATAAAAATGTACTTGGAGCTGCCCAATTTTGAAAAGTACTTCTTCTCTTCTGAAAGCCGCGCCTCTAGGTATAGTAAGTTAGTCCTGTAGCCGCAAGAGCAATATATACATAGGCACGGTATCAGTATTGTAAACCTTAGGGTCATAACAACGGTACCCAATCTCTCTCGGTATAATCGGTATAAAAAATAATATAATCTCATAATCCTAAAAGTCACGGTGATTGCTTTAACAGTCTAAAATCAAAATAAAAAATAATTATTTTCCTGAGCTCATTCACGACATGCAAGTGAAATTGATAAATTAAAAGGTAACAAGATTGGCCGGGTTCTTTTCTTTTTTACATTTTTAGCAAATAAAAACAAATTTTCCTTTTATGCATATTTCTAGAGAGTAAGCTATTCAATAATATATACGTATAAATAGATCTTGGGTAATTATATACAATTAACAAAGCCTTTAGTACACTATTAACTTAAATCTATCGGAAGCAAGCATTCATACAGGAAGCGAGATACCCTAAATAGATATATGTGAACCCCGTCGTTCTAAATGTGTCCTTTTCCTGTTTTATCAATCACGTTCTCACTGGATACGCGCTCCATTATTCAGCTACCTCACGTGTGACCCTTTAAAAAATCACCAACAAAACAACAATGCTGGAAGTCCATCTGTCACGGAGTGGCCGCCACATTGTGCCCTACTTAATCCCGAGCGTTGCGTCCTGACTAATCCGCCCGTAATTCCGTGTCCGGGATTCTCACTGCTTTCGCTCCGGTTAATGCTATCCCCGGGATATTAAAATGCTCCTGGCGATTATGTTTTTCAAATATTAATGGAGATTTTTCGCACCGATACGCCGTCCTGGTGAAAAGTCGTATTTATGTTATTTTTATGTCCTCCGGTTTGGTTTACTGCGGTTTTTTTTGTCGTGCCTGTCTTACATCCGAACTTTTGTTATTCCGGTCTCAATGTAAAGTACCAAAGGTATATTTTATGAGGTTCATAAATAAAGTAATAAAATCTATTATAAAAACAAATCGTGGTAACGACGGTTCGAGTTTTCTAGCTCTGAGTTGATTTAATACGGTTATTTCTTACGGGATTTTACTAAAAAGAAAACGTTGTGACCATCGGCGCCAATAAACTCTTATAATCTGGGACGGGAAAAGGTGTTTTATTGGAAAAACTCAAAAAAGTATTATAGGGTGCAAACGAGCAGACGGGTCACCTGATGGGGACTCTAGAGTCACAAGTGCTTTGCCGGCCTTTGAGATGGTGCAATCAAGTCAATGGAAGTGACAATGTCTCTTTTCTTTAGTGGAGAGGAGTCGTTGCTGTTTCCGACTAATATTATTCCAATTTTGGATTACTTTGACATCAGTTTTTTCTAACGTTCACCCTGGCCTGGCCTGGCAACGAACGAGGCTCGGGGCTGCGAGGAAGAAAACCTCTGAAGCATTCGTTTAGCACGGCGGGGGGATTAAAAAGATGACACCCTATTTCAATTTAGTTTAAGATGCTTCAGCGTGCTTAAAATCAAAAACAGGATTTTTATGCGAAATTATAAAATACACAATAAGGTGATGAGAAAATCTACACGGCCATTGCTGTTATATCTTGAAATAGAACTATTTCTTTATATTTATCTGTTTAATGTCTTATCTATCGACACTGAGTACGGATTGCCATTTGTTACTATGCCACTAAAATAAAAATGAAATACAATGATGTTAATATTCAAAGACGACCCTCACTTTTGATAATAATTTATGAAGGTACATCAAAGCAAGAAAATAAATGAAAATGAAAAGTTCTTGGAGGCGCTTCACTACAAATTCGAAAATTAATGCTTTACCTACAAAGTTCCAACAAGTTTAAAGACGAAAATGTTGAGTAGAAAATATAAACGATACCAAAATGATCATAAATATTGGAGGCGCCGGGTATCGATCCCGGTACCTCTCGCATGCTAAGCGAGCGCTCTACCATCTGAGCTACGCCCCCTGTCGAGTTAATTATCAAATCAGACGTACATATTTATTTACGAATATTGTCCAAGGTAACATAAACTGGCTTTATGACTTGACATTTCGTAATAACTACTTACGCATACACCTTTCCCTTAAATAAAATCAAGTTACTCATTTAAAACGTTCTACAGTAATGGAGCGGACTTGGCTTTGGACAAGGGTTCGCTTCATACGAGTAACATTCTTTCACCGTCTTACACTATATTACATTTTTCTGTGCTAATTGAGTTTAGTAGTCATTTTGTAAGTTTCTAAGAAGCACCCAAGAAAATACTTAAAGTTTGTCTTGTTTTCACTATTCACTTTAATTAAATAAGGATCTTCGTCATTGTATTCTATAATATTCTTACCTACCGACGCGGAACATTAATACCGAATTTAATCTGATAACTAGAAATTCAGAGATTCAATTTTGACGTTTCAAATACGCTGCTTCATGATTTTCTTAAATATTTTAATGAATTTCAGAATACAGAACAAAATACGACGTCAATAACAGATAAGATATCTTTAACCTAAAGATTATTAATGTAAGCCGTTAAAGGACACTGGAATGAACCTTTCTTTTCAGTTTATAAATAGGACAGGAGGGTAAAGTAGGCTGTACACCGTTATGAATAAGTTTAATATTAATTACCTTAGACGAGTGCTGCCATATCATTTGATCCTTTAATCAGCCTGCCTTCGTAAAACGTAGATTTTTTTAAAAGTCCGTGACACTAATAAAACTTAAATATATTGTAATTAAATTTAATAAATTAGTATAACATACTAAACAACAATCCATTATAATTTGATATTTTATAATCTCTGTTTTGTCATTTGCATTGCGTGTAATGACTTTGGTAGCATAGTATATTAATATAATGCCCACCATACACCAATTAAAATAAACTATTATAACGTAGCACGTTAAAGTAATCTTGATCCAAGTTATCGTCATGAAAATTCCTCTATGAGAATCAATAATTATATACATATAATAATGTAGCCTTATGCAAAAGAGCGCTTGTAATAACTTGACATTCCTGAAATTATAATAAAAACAACTGGAGGCGCCGGGTATCGATCCCGGTACCTCTCGCATGCTAAGCGAGCGCTCTACCATCTGAGCTACGCCCCCTGTTACGCATACGTGTCAATTTTACATTGATGTTGAATGCTACCGTAATATTTACTCATTACTGGCTGTATTGCGTAAATGTAGATCAACGGACACGCAATGCTGATTAGCATAAATGTTATGTTTATGTATCGCAATGCGACGAGTCTCTTATTTTAAATGGAAAGCAATATCAGCGTATTTGGCTGACAGTTTGTTTTAGATCCGTGTTTATTTCTATACCATCCCTTTGTAATTACAATAAATGCTTCGCCTCTTCTTTTAATTAAATATTAGTGTTAGATGGCGAAAATATAGCTCGAAATAAGATTAGAGCGTGTACGGAAATAAATGAATTAATTCTCTAAATTCTTATGATCTGAACTCAGTAGTTAGACACATAGAACATGGTTCTAATACAAGAAATATAGGATTAGTGAGTGTTTACCATTAGGTAGTAGCTTACCAGTTAATCAGAGATTACCAATAGTTCCTAATTCAACTGGTAATTCTATTGGTAATCTCTATTTGCGACAAATATTGAAATAAACACCATATTGGCCAGCTGTTAAAAGAAAGAAGGTACCGACTCTTACAGGTGCATTTGATAGCCAACATGGGGACTTTAGGAACTCCTAAAAGCGGACGAGTGTGGGGAAACCTACGGTATAGTCTGGTCAACGGAACCGGCAATGCCTCTTTTCTTTGAGTTATGATATGGTTATGGTGGTACCAAGGCAGGAGTAGACACGTTTTGGGACACTCTGCTAAAGAGAGAGTAAAGCGATTTCTCTCTGATAAACAGAGTGGAACGGAACGTCTAGCAACAATGTTTCCTCGGAACAATGTGAAAGAAAACCCGTGTGAAAATTCCTCGGAGAGCGTGATGTTTGTTCACCCGAATAGCAAGCTACACTTGTGTCTCGCATAATATTTTTGAAGATGGCATCTCTGCTGCAAGTGGGTAGCCGGAAATAATGACTGGGCTTCACGGGAAGCTAGCTAGCAGATACTTCCGCAAAACCCGACAGAACTTTTTTGTACTATCAAAGTGATTTACTGCGTCATAACCACGCGATTGACTGTCTGACTGTCTTATAGCTACTAGCTGCGATGTACACTTAGCAGTTAAATGTGCGGCGCTTAGGTTAATCGCTGAATTGGGATTCTGCTGAAATTGTTGATTGCTGAAGCTAAAATCGTGATGTGTGTATGCTGTGGCTCTAATTGACTGAAATACTGAACGAGAAGTGTCAGAAGTTCAATCAGGTAACCGTGGTTCGGTTAAAACCGATAGTTTGAAATGAGAGAATAGTAGCTCAAGGAATACTTAGAAACACAGAAATCCATCACTTGATAATTGTAATTTGTTTTAATTGTAAAATATCTCAACTCGCATCTGTCTAAATTCTGAAACTGATCTATTTTAAAATATTAATGTTACGCCTACGAAGTTTAGGCAAGTTTAAAGCATAAACAATACGAAAATTTCAAGTATAAATTACCAGCGATAACAAAACGAGAATAAATTTGGAGGCGCCGGGTATCGATCCCGGTACCTCTCGCATGCTAAGCGAGCGCTCTACCATCTGAGCTACGCCCCCTGTTAGAATATTATGTGAAACTTTAAATTACAAACAAGCAAAACTCGCGCCTTCATTTTTAAACAAGGGCAATTAAATTTCGTATACATACACTATACCTTTCACTCGTATATAGAGGTCATTTTAGTAGTCACATGATCGTTATCCATTTCAATACCAAAGTCGAAAACAATAATAGATATATGTTATTATTACAACCGTGTTCACAAACCTTAATGAATATACATACATAGTAGGGGAGTAGGCAGAGGCTATTAAACACTTATATTTTGTGTTTTCGTGTAGAGTGAGGACAGGATTTTCTACCGTACTTGCGAGTACCCTTGTTTGACAAGACTCAGGACAGGATCATTTTTTCATAAGTTTTTGGACGTCATAAAGTGTTTATGTTTTGGTATACAAGCAAACCTACAAAACTTAGTAATTTGCTAGATTGGAAATCGAATTTAGACCCTTATTTCAAAACTAACCAGTAACCGCTTCAGAACATACAGATAAATTAAATGTATTAATTATCAGTAGGTACGTTCTGTATTTCAAAATTCAACAGTAATTATCACAGTGATGTAAGTGAAAACAACGATTAAAATATATAGTTCAATTAATATAACTTAAATTATTTTAATATTCATAATTAAAATCACGTGAAGCTGTCACTGTCAGCTGTCACACCCTACCCCAACAACATATTGATTTATAAAGGTATTTAATCTTCCTATTGTCAGAAGGCAAATTATAAAATACGGGCCTTTGTCTCAGGGAATCTAAGCAATATTTAACAACCAACGTATCCAGTGGTTCGCAAAAAGGGTACTTGGTACGAAATCTCTATCCATGCTTCAATGGATAACCTTCAGTTGTTTACACTATATATATATAACAATTGTTTCATGGTAGCAAACTAAAGTATCCAAAATATTTATGGTTTTATAAAATTTTCAAGAAGATTTAAGATTTGAAGTGTCGTCGCCACATTAAAAACTCTTATTTATTTTATTAAAAATAGGGACAAACTACAACAGATGGTAACACAGTTCACTATTTAATAAAAATGAGTTAATAGACATTATTTTGGTTATACCGGTAACGAAATGCTATTGGTCGATTGATAAATATTAATGAATAGTGGGTTATAAAAGGGAAGCAATAAAGGCAGAACGATCACTTGAGTGCGGATAGAGGTACGAACAACTTGGCAGTTACTGTTAGTGATTTTCATAGTTTATATCAGTGGTTGTGAGACTGTTTCTTACAGAAGTTAGTATGGAGTGTGATCCAGTGTATTAGTTTGCGTGGTTAAGCAATATTGCTGCTGTCGAGGGCTAAAGTTTTACCACTCATTGCTGAGTAGGTAGTTAGTGACTTCAAATATACTGCCTGTTTGAATAGTAGAAAGTTAGTATACAGTTCACTGACAAGCCACATCCGTTGAAATAGTACGCCTTGTAGAAACTTTAATGGAATTGCAACCTTTAACGACATACTTCTTCTTCTTATCGTCTCATAATTATATTTATATAATTTAAATAAAAAATAACAATCTTCTTGAGAATAACTCAAATTTTTCAAAATCTAATTAAACACATTGTTGTACATGAAATGCTTTATTTTAACCTTAAGAAACTACCCTATTTGGTTGAGTTACTTTGAACAATAATTATTAATTAGCCGATTGAAACCGCCTATATTTGCGTCACTGAAAAAACTGGTTAAGTGCATGTCATGTAAGTGTTTGGTTCTATAGGTGTCAACTTTATCTATGTAATTTTCAATGGAATTTGTACAACATTTCGGCTATTACTTTTCCAAGTACATTGTATCGACATGGTTCGACTATTCCTCGTTAACTTGTAAAGCCTACATAGCTGTCTCCTATATTACTACTATTTAATGATAATTTGCCTTTCATAATCCTATAAAGAACCATTTAGCTGGCAAGGGGGGAATACTTCCCTCTAATAAAAATGATCACTTTAAAGCTTACTATTTTGCAATCAGATCGTTAAATCGCACAATAGTTTTTCCACACCTGCAATAACTTTAAAATGCCTATTTAACTACACCCACACCATGGAATAAACAAGAGAGGAAAAAAATCGTCACTTCGTGTAGGAGAGATGTCTAAAAATGTTTTTTTGGAAATTTTATTTTGCCACATTCTCGGCGTGATAAACATGTCTATGTATGTATGTCAAATTACAGGTTTCTAGTGCTAAGTGGCTTTGAGCATGGCCGCGGACAGGTAAACAGACGGACGGTCGGACATGGCGAAACTGTAAGGGTTCCTTGTTGACTACGGAACCCTAAAAGGGAACATACAATAAACACTCTTTTAAAGAATTACACTACCTACGATACGACGACTTCTATAAGCGTTACCCAGGGTGGCTGAAGTCGCACCCCGAGCCGTCACTCAATCCGATCAATGAGGTAAAAGGGCAATAGAGGTTGATCGATTTTTTAGTATTTCAAATCTTTGAGAAACACAAGCGGCTTTAGTCAGTATAATAAAAATGCAAAAATGATGACAAACGTGTTAAGGAAGATTCAAGCCTTAACGGTTTTACACAATAAAGGTTCTTGTAATCGCGATGACATAAAAGTAATCAGAAATAAATTGAATGCTTGTCGTAGATGAAAGTCACGTGCTTAGTACCTTTTAAATATTTCTCAAGCGTTTTCTTTGATGACTTAAGAATTTTATAGTTGACACTTTTTAGACTTAGCAGGCACGGGGGCGTAGCTCACATCGTTGAGCGCTCCCTTAACAAGCAAAAAGTACCTGGATCGATACGATACGATACGATCGGTACCCGGAGCCTCCAATCATTATTTTACTAGATACATGTATTGTATTCTTATTAGGTACTTAAACTCCGCTATAAATGGAACTTTTAATACATTATAATATTTGTTATGGTTTATTTTTAATGAACACACGAACGTCTTTCAAATATTCATCACGGATTCAGATTTTATCGTAAATCTTCAAAAGAAGTAAGTATTTTTTTTAAATTAGTCCTAGGAACCAATCCAGGGACATTTTTTTGGAAAAAGTTTGTTATCGCACGTTACACTTCAGACGTCCGCGCGGATAGGGGGCTAGGCGGGAAAAAGTAGAAAAAGTTAGCGCAACGGAAAATGCTGACCGCGAGTTGATTTTTTTATTTACGCCATCTGTGGATTCGTCACTCGTCACGTACAACGTTGCACATGTTTTTCTATTATAAAAATGTAATTAATATATTATACTTCTTTTAGTAACAGGGGGCGTAGCTCAGATGGTAGAGCACACGCTTAGCATGCGAGAGGTACCGGGATTGATACCCGGCGCCTCCAAAACATTTTTTTTTGTTGCAGAATAATGAAAAATAACAACAGCAATGGATGGAATTCAGAAGTCTGTTTATTGAAATCAGTTTTTTTACCTAACGTAACGGTTTCAAATGCTCTTTATTCTGTCTGTCTTATTATTATAAAATTATATACGACCTAGCTATTTCTAGAGATAGGTAATGTATAATGTGTAGTTAGTAAATGAAATAACCACAGACAATAAAAATATTTTTAAAAAGACCCTGTCCTTTCAAAACCTTGAATAAGTGTCAAAAATCCCCTTAAAATTATCCATCCCCTGTCGTTATGTCTGTTATTCAATATGGATAAGTTCACACCTTTACTAGGCAAGTATAAGATCCTAAGAGCATGCATTGTCTATACATGGCATTTGGAGCTCGTCAGTTGACAAAAAATAAGGACTCCGCCCTACGATTCTGTTTGAAAGAAGGCACGTTGAAGTGGTTGTCCGTTTCTCCTATATTACTACTATTTAAAGTTAAGTTATCTAACGTTCCACCAATTGCTGAAATCCTGGTAAAGGTGTGAATCAAAAACCACAAAAATAACACAAACGTGAAATTGCTAAATTAAAAAAAAAACTTTTAAAGTAGATTAATTACACTTTTATAGCCTTTCAGAATAAGATGCCTTATTAATTGGTGATTTTAAATTCTCACAATTACTAGGGTGACATAAGATGCAGGCGTTGTTATAAAACCTTTTAAAAATAAACTGGTACACCGTCTGTAAGGGCCGTCCCTTACAGACGTACCAGTTAATCATTTTTGTTCATATTGCCGTCAATATGAACAAAAACGATACCCCGAATATTCCCAACTCCCTTGATACCCAAGCCAAGCAAGCCTCTTTAAGACATTTAATTTATTTGAAGAGAATAAGTAAAATACATAAAGATGAACATTATTTATTACGTTTTTAATCAGATACAGGGTTGTTTTTATAATTAAGTTCTTTGTTAACATCTTAGTATTCGCAAGTAATTAGATTTAATATTTAAACTAACATTTTAAACTCTCGTTTGTTAAAATGCTTTTTTTTTGTATTAGATTTGGATATGTGGTAAAAAAAATTAAAATGACCAGCGCGACCTGTACGTCAGGTTAGTGGCAAATGACGTTCTATGATCTCTGCCTACCCCGGACGGAAATAAGGTGTGAGCATTTGTATGTATGTATGAATATAGTAAAAATAAGACCCATCAAAAACATACGGTTTTGATTGGTTTAACTTTTAATTTCATCAGTAGCATTGTCTTTTGAATTAATAGGTAACTTAGATATAATACTACACATGCAACAAAACCCCGCGATTTATAGTAAAGTCTCTTAAATTTAAGAATGTTTAAAGATTCACAAATGTTGTTTAAAGCTAAAGCTGTGTTGAGTGACATTAACATTTTAATTGTCATATAGAGTACCATAATTACCACGACAGCATAACTTTAAAAAAAATTGGATTTCATGTTTGTGGTGTGGACACTTTGAAATATGACGTCCACAAAGAGTGGTTCTTTATTAGCAAATGCAAGCAAGAAAGATCGACTCACACTAATCCGTAGGTCAGCATTTGGAAGAGGTAATTACGATTGTAAATGTCTCTCTCTAGGCATCTCCGTACAGTTTGGTACGGTCATTACACCTGAGTTATTCAAATAATTTTATACAACTTACTGATTTTATTTCAAGATACATTCTACTTTTAAGAACGTTAAAAAATCGATAAATGTGACTGGTTGCCATAGTCTGTTAAATGAATTACTTCGAATCTCGAATTTGGCGGCCTGGCATATTTGTGGTTTTATCTCTTTTCTTTCGGTTGTCATACACTCTCCAAAAACAATTAAAAACCGCCAGCAAAATAACTAAACTAAAATAACGGACATCTTTGGTTGGATATGACTTATTTGCATAAATGACTTGCAGACCTGTCATTTATATTAATCTATAGAATTTTACTAATATAATTTATAGGCATAAATTACTAAAATTGGAGCACATGTATCAACACTTCTGCATAACACATTCAATGTTCTTGGTATTAAAGTTATTATTCCACATTATTTATCACTAAATGAGTTTTCCACGTAATTTATTCAAATTTTCATTTAAGAATGAATGTATACATAAGCAGAACCTAAAAGTTTTTTACTAAAAAATAAACAGTTTTTTTAATGTAGCGGTTGCACAAAAGGGTTATATTTTCCCAGAAGTACTAGGAGAGCAAAGACACATAAGTGGTCGAAGGGTTTGAATTGAAACCGAAAGTGTTGTTTTTTACGTCATCGATTCCAACTGTGAAAGGACGGCTAAAGAACGAAAAGTGTACGACAAATGACGAAGTGGACAAAAGAATGCTCCCTCGAAGTCTACAAAAGGAATTTCGATAGCATCAAGGTACTCAGATCTTTGTATGAAAGAAACAAACCTACCTATAACATTTTTTCTCGATAAGCGAGGAATATAATAACAGTTGTTTGTACAATAAGAATATCACATAACGGTGATGATGCAAGCAATGGCGGTATGCAAGTCTAACGGTACTAACGTACTGTTAGACTTGCATACCACCATTTTTGCGCATATTGAGAGCGGCAAGGGTTGCTTTTTTCTCACAAATACCAGGATAGAAAGAACGTATAGAAGGTTTACAAAGTGGGTAGTACAATAAAAGTTAACAAACAAACAAAAAATACGTTGAATTAGTTAATTACGACGAAGATGATAGTAACGGTTTGTAAAAAAATTACTCTTCCAATGTGAAAATACTTAAATTTTGCGAATTCATAGTTTTTAAAACATTTAAATTGATACATTAGAATGCAAAAAGGTACCAAAAGTCATACCCATAAACTCTATATACTTACTACTAGATAAGTTTATGGCTATACCCGTTGTATTCAGTGTATATTCCCTATAACGTAAGATCTGGCCAGTAAAAACTAAATTAATATTTAATAATATACCTACGTGTAAAAGAGAAGTTTCTTTGATTCAAAAGAAGATGTAAGATAAGATATAATGATAGAAAGGGGTTAGTAGTAGTCTTGGAAGTATGTACTAGGAAAGTAAAGAGATTAAGAGGTATTAAGGGTTGTTATTAAAAGCTGAAGCGTTCGTTTTCGTATTTCATAACTTTTCTTGTAACTTATGGAGAAGTATCTTAATAGCTATACAATAAATACAATTCATTACACCTGCGGTACATTTCGAATAAAAATCTCGTTTTGCGTACCTGCAGTCAATTTAGCAGATTTGTTAATGTTTATTCGCCTAATTTTCTCCTTATCTTGCTAACGGTCCATCTAACGCTTAAATACTTTTTCAAAATAGGTAGTATAAGACTTGCATGTTCAAATCTCGGTGCTAAATTTCATTTTATTGCAAAAAAACAACACGTTCAAGGAACATAAAAATCGTCGTGAGGAAACCTGCGTACATGATAGTTTTTACAATGTTCAACTTTCCCTCATAACATTCCTCCCAATTTTAACGTCCAACTCCTTTACTATAGATGAATACTAATTTAGATGTAGTGTAGAAAAATTTTAGTAAAGCTAATAAGTAATATAATTTGTAAGACTAATAAGTACCTACTCCCAAAACACATCAATTTCAAAGTTTTACAAATGCCGGAGATCCCGTGTCGTACACATTTATAATTCTAAATCCAATACTGGTAAAATAATAATTCGCGATAAGAGAGCGAGAAAATTGTGTTTATTTTCTAATATAAAATTTACCATCAGTGTCACACTGCCATCCGATTCCTCAATTGAGCGCTTGGAGAATTGCATTTTTCTCAGAAATACCAGGATATCAAGTAGATATAAAGCCTTCACAAACCTTTGATAATTTTTTTTTTTTACCTAAGTCAAAACGTTATACGTAGACGGTACAGTAATTCGTTCAGGGTTGAAATTATGTACGACGTTGTTAATTCCAACGGTAAATGGGGGAAAAATATACCCTATATTTTGAAATAGCGGAAAGTGAAAAATTGAACAACTTGAAGACAATTTGAAACCTTACTTAAGGTGGATCACATTTCTCAGCGGTACTAGGGTATCATGCCTTGTGAAGGGGTGTAATATTTCACTATTTGGCGAGGTACCATTAAAATTGATGTTCAGAACTATTCAAATTTTTGTTTAGATAATAATTTGAGACTAACGAATTTCTTTAGGTACCTCATTAACGCTCGTATAATTTTAAAGTAAGTTAAAAACCTGATTTCCTATTATTTTCTGTAGCGAAAACAGACTTTCAGCCGTTAAGCAAATACTAATAAATAGTTATCTACAAAGACCATGCTGTTATTGACATCGCCCGAGAGGCTTAACCTTGTAGTTTTGATGTAAATAGGCCGTTGCTGTCATTTACACGGTCTTATTATAGACTGGTTAAATAACGCGATGCTTTTCTAGACGTCCAGCACAGAAAATATTACAATATTCTTAGCATCAATATTGTTAGTACTTTGTTGCAACTTGTAATACGTTAGGTATAAACTAAATCAGTATTATGAGATAAATTTTACTTTAAAGGAACCTTACACAAAACGAGACAACACGAACGAAAGAATTTTCATGTTATTGGTTAGAACGTATCAAATATCATAAAACAAAGTCCCCCCGCTGCGTCTGTCTGACTGTTCGCGATGAACTCAATAACTACCGAACCGATTTTCACCAATATACTTGGAGAGATTCATGAGGAAGATTTAGGTGTATAATTCATCATCCTCCGCACCTTTTCGCAACTAAGTTCGGGTCGGCTTTCAGTCTAACTACGATACGGCCGAGATTCGATATATTTTACGTGAAGTGACTGCCATCAGACCTCCACAATCCCAGTACTAGGCGACATCGAAGTACTGTAGTTAGACTAGGTTGTCGGACTTTTTAGGACTCCAAATACCCGTAACGAATGCCACAGATGTTCGTATGGCAACCGGGACCGACGGCTAAACGTGCTTTCCGAGGTACGGAGGGATCTCAGTGTGTTAGGTATGGTCACCCATCCTAAGACTGATCTGGGTAGTATTACTTTACTTAGTAATGTACTAAGCTACTCGGTTACCACTTAGCAACAAGTCAGTCATTTAGGTGTATAATTAAATATGTATAATAATAAAATGCCTGAAATATGTGATGTCGGAAAAAAATAATATTTCTTTGCAACCCGTGCGAAACCGGAGCGGGTTGCTAGTTAGTAATAACTGAAAATGTTAGCACCTATACATAGGAAGTACTTGTTTATGGCACTCATAAACAAAATACTATTAATTTTATATTTTAGTGTGGCAACACTAATTGAAGTTAGTTGTATAAAAATTTCGTAGTCACAGCGTATGTGCTCTCTGTGTGACAATAAAGCCACCTCAATCTGATCCAAGGGTTTCATTTACAAGACACCTAACACAAAATACTACAGTCCACAGCCTCCAAGTATTCATTATAGTAGGAATACCGAAATTAATTTTATTAAAAAAATTAAGTGAATGTGAATTTGTCTCGTTAGTATTATGTAGCAAAGATATAAGCAAGTGTTCTATTTTCAAATACACCATGTATTTGAAAATATAACACTTACTTAAATCACTGAAAGGGTATGACTCTAACATGCAGTTACAATAAAAAAAAATGAAAATAATTATCCGTTTACTAGTTAATACCGTTTGAATTTCCAAGTATTTTTACCTCGGTTTCTCACAAAAGCGGAACGTGTAAAATCAAAGATTTTAAATCGTACGTATTTTTTTATTTTGGAACTATTCACTAATTTTTTGAGAAAATCCTGTGTAAACAGTCGTAGTATTTTCATTTGGTCCCAATCTTATTGGGAAATCAGAAACAGCGAGCAAGTAGATGATGCTTCAAAATGATTTTCAACGTTTTTGCATAGTGAAGCTGTAAAAAAAAGTTGTGAAACAGAGTACCACTTATGACATTATAAAGTTCGGTCCTTATATATACTATTATATGTTCGGTCCTTATGTTAAGTTTGTTAAAATACATTTCTAGGAGAATTTCTCTAGCATATCTTGGAGTGTTGAGGACATAATTATAGTCCACCACGAGCCAGGTACAAATTTCATCTGTCATTTCCTCTCGGGCGATAATTCGTAAAATGCTTCAGAAAGTTGTATCATGAAGCCTCGTGAACGTCAGCTGCGGTTCCGTCGGGGGGTTGAGGAGCAGCAGCCTCCCGCGTCCGTAGAAAAAAAAATATTTTTAGTCATTTCCTCCCGATTAAGAATTGTATCAAATTATAGCTAAGCCAAAATCTTGAATTAAAAAAAAAGTAAGCTGACTATAGAGTGTTGGTTTACACGTCAGCTGGTCACATGAACGTGAAAAAAATACTTATTATACGTTCAATGATTTCTTCTCAATTGAAAACTTATAAGATGACAGTTTATATGCTATTACGAATAAATACAAACTTCATCGCTGGTTATCATTATTCCCCATGGAAAATTTAGTAGTATAAAATCAGGTTTGGTTTAAAACATTTTTTACTAGCAACACGCCCCACGGGTAGCACAGACATCTCTAACAATCATCAACATATTTTTCAATCAATTTACAAAAAAACTTAACAAATTATACACCTAAAACTTCCTCATGAATCACTCTGTCTATTAAAACCGCATGAAAACCCGTTCAGTAGTTTTTCAGTTCATAGTAAACAGACAGACAAACAGACGGCGGGGGACTTTGTTTTATAATATGTAGTGATATATTTCAACTCTAAAATAAATTTACACGATGGCGAAGCCTATGCTGTGCCGTGAACATTCACCCTTGCGTAGCGTCGCGCTGAATAAAGAACTGCAACATTTACATACCGGCTCATTTTTTTTAGGGTTGCCAGGTAGAGTGACCCCGTTTCCGTTCCAAGGGTGACGGCAAATAAAAAGAGCGTGCGAAATCAAGGGCGAAAAGTACTAGGGTAGCATAGCATTCACAATAGTGCACATTGAAAGAAATAGAAAAGACGCGTCTGTCCTACGTATTATGCGAATAAACGAGCGAGCAATTTTTTAACCATATCAAACAAGCAATAAGGAATACATAATTTATTTTTAAAATAAGCCGATGCCATATTTTTTATAAAACAAGGTGAGTATTGCATGGAACGCGGTAGCCAGTTCCAATAAAGACTAGCACTCCTCACTCTCTCCAGGAATCAGGAGCTTATTCAAAAGCAAAAAGAAAAACAATACTACGCCCATTGTGCTGTTTAACTGCAAACTTCTGTAGGAGGTGGAGGAGGTAGAGGTGTTTCTTTAGGCGAGAAATAACTACAAATAGTTATTTAAAAATAATATTTAAAAATACTTTTCAGATAACTTCTATCGATATATTTCTCAATGTATCAATTCTATGCTCCTAAAATATGAATCATACTAAATTTAAATGTTCTCATAAAGCTGTCCCTTTACCCACGTTCAGTATAGAAAGTAACACAAAACAACATTATTCCTTATTTGACAAGCACGGAAAACCGCGTCAAAGGAATTATTAAAAAATAAGGTAACAAAGCGGATTCAAGATGCGCATATGAAAATATAAAAATAGCCGTCGACATATCAGAGAAGCTCCTTAACAACGCACGGGGGTATGATATTATGCGTCACGAGTCTTCGAGAGTTTACCATAACGGATATTGTTGACAATAACGAGTTTTTTACAGAGAGGAAGATATTCATGAGGAAAAAATAAGACCGCGCTTAAATTACTTTAGATTTATCGCTACGTGTCTGTACGCATTTTATTATTTCAATGCTATTTTAAAAGTTTAATTTTACGTAATTAACAAATTAGTATATTCCTTTGCTACAATATCTTAGGTTCTTTAAAGACGACCTCCCCCTTGTCTCAAACAATTCTTAATATTTTCTTCAGTACTAGGATATAATAATCTAAAAGAGGTGTTATTTTTAAACAGGTTCCTAAACCACAAGAGGAATGCCAAAGTAGTCGAGGGGTATTACTGTTTTCGATTCTTTTCTTTACGACTAACGGAGGGTTGGGATTCTTGCGTCATACATATACTAGGGCAGCATAAAACTAACTTGTTTATGTTGATGCCTTGGTTGGCTATATGCTATGGCTTGACAATTAATTTTTCACATTACAATAAGGAATTAATACTGGCAATACTTTCAGGCTGATCGAAATGACCACTAATTAAAAATAATTCCAATGCAGGGTACGGTATACACGTGTATAATGTAAAATTCAATAAAAATATTAATAATTCATCCAGATTTTTCTGTACTTACCGGCAACGACAGTTTCGGCGCGAGGCAGCCTCTGTAGAACATGATGAATGAGCCCAACGTCTGTGCACGCCTGTAGGTTGCGGACGCTCTTGCGCAGGATCGCAATGAACACCGACCATATTTCTGCCTGTAAAAATATTTTTAATTAGAAGCATAGCAATACAAAAAGTATATTTAAATCCTTTAAGTCTCATACAATATATAAATCTGTACCTACCACACAACCCTATGTAAAGGAAAACATCGTGAAAACAAATCAATATCTAGTAGACATAGTGTATTTTGAAATTGAATTTAAAAATCCTTTGTAATTAATTTAATTTCACAACTTTATGAAAGCTGTACACATAGAAGGATTTTTTTATGACTTCGTGTCGCACGGCTTGTGCTTTTGTGATTAATGAAATAAGGGAAACATTGACACGGAAGAACGAAGTTTGTAGGTAAACCAGAGGGACATCGACAAACACGACAATAAATCAAAATAGACAATTTAAAAAAGTTAGCAGCAGCTTAATTAAGCTCGTTTCAAAACATAATCCACTTTTTTTTCTCTTATGGCTCACGGTTATAATCCACTTGGCGCGTTTACTGGTCCATACTAGGGGCGCATCAAGGCAGAAATTATCTATTTCTAAGCTTTCTGTTTAATAGAGCCTACACTGTAACCGCACAACGCAGCGGCAGCATTCGAATATTTTAATAAATTATTCATATATATCAACTGCAGTTCGCTCGCTTAATTAAATCTAATTTACTATTAAGTAGGACTATTAAAATAAACTATCGGCGCGCTTATATTTAAATTTAAGTAATGTTAAAATAAATTATCTGTTTCATCTTTAGTCATTGCCATAATGCACAAAATTTGTACGTAAACAACGGTTTCTAAATATCAACTCACAGCATGTTCAAACAAGAATACATAAAAAACGCCCTGCACCTCCAACTTGTTTAAAGGGTTGCCTTTAATTCCCATCGGTACTAGGAACGTATAAACCATCAGAAATATTTAAGCATGCTACGTAGTTGCTTATTCACACAAGTATATTTTTATTCCCAGATGTACTCGGGTACCACAACAGCTGTGAAGATAATCGTATAAGTATTGCAGATATGGTAGGGCTAAAGTCGCTTACTGAACTTATAATATAAGTTTTTTTTTACATTTAGAGGGTACAGTCACACACACAGAGTTCATAATAAATAAATTTGTGGTTTTCAATTTAAAGGATTTTATTTATAGAGATAAATAAAATCCTTACAAACTACTTATACTTCGCATAATCTTTGTAGGAAAATATGTCTAACAGAGAATGGGTTAATAATTAACTCAATAATTGATTTTCTTTTGCAATTTCCTATTTTTTCTGTTGTTTCCTTTAAATACTATTGTCAATAAGTGCTACTAATTATTGCCTGACATTTTATTTGGTTCAATAAGTAACTAGAAATTGGGATAATATTCATTATTCACAGGGATAGAGAAAAGGGTAGGGTCCTTTTTTGTTGTTGTTGATTAGTTAAGGCGTGAAAGCGTTACAAACCAACAAACAAACAAAATCACATACGCATTTATAATATTAGTTAGGATTGAGTCGGTTTTAAAATTGATTGATGAGAGATTACAAAGAGTACAGAGAATACCTAATTTAAATACATGTTATGTATGTAGTATATTGTATAAGCTTATTTCAAATAATAGCAAATTAATTTCTACAATCCAGATCATCTACCGATATTACAAGAAGAGCGCTTTTCTTCCTTCTATTATAAAAAATATATATTTAATTAAAAAAATAGGTACAGGTCCTTGAATACGGAAGCCTTAAGTTTAATTGCAATTTTCATCAGTATTTTTTTTTAAATTCGAATGTAAAGTCATGTATAAAGTATCTAACAACACAAGAAACTAACGAATGAGACATAAAATGTCAGTTGTAAAAAGTGTGTTAAACTTTGAAAAGAGAACTTTAAAGTTAAAATTTTTCCTGCATCAAAATAATTGTAGTCTGTACCGACTATTTTGGTGAAATTTTCGGAACGGTAGTAGTTAAACTGAATATTTACAGCTGAATAAGTATTTACAGCTTCGACGGCACATCACTATCTAATAAGTAATTTTTTTTCATAACGTTACACCCAAAGTTTAGACGCCCTCATTATTTTTATTTGGTGTTCATTATTTATTTGGATCACTGATTGAAGTGCATTGTAATCTGTATAAATGAAGAATACTCAACAAAAAACAATGCAAACCGCAGACTAGGGTATCAGGGCACCAAAAAAATTGTGGAGTACCTACTCGTACTTTATACACAAAAGCTCTCGTAACAGTCCTAACGAGACCGGTTGTAATTATATAACATTCTTCTGCCGTTAGCAGAACAATCTCGGCTAAATTACAAGTTCACTGAGAATTCCGCAATTCACCGCCGAGCCGCGCGGAGGGTCGGGGCCAGGCATTTTTATTTCTACACTAGCTCCGAAGCTGCTAGCTCCATTTTCTTTTTTATAAATTTGAATATTTTAACGAATAGCTATAAGATGAAACCATTCGGCCATTTAAAGCTATAATTTAATCCCAAACTCTATTTACGTAACGGCAACTTTTGACCACACACCGCGCAATCTATATGTATGAATAGTTTCTGTAACACTAATAAGAATAAACCCTCTAAATGCAAGCATTTATTTGGCCCCACCTCTTAAGACCAAAAATCGAACTACGTTGAATAAATATAACGTACTCGACTCGGTAAATGTATTTCGACAATTATTACTCGCCTGACAAAGACATTTAACAAGGTACTCCTCAATTTTATAAAGCTTATAAGCCCTTATAAGCTGAAGTTGATACGTGTGAGAAATCTTCTCCCTTTCTGTTTTTAAATAGTTAGCTTTCATATACCTAATAGTGCATAAGCCACTTTGCCATCATAAACGAGAGAGATCTGTGTCAATTATGAATACTGTTTACAAAATGACAACAATATAAACTTCTCATACTACTCGTATAAATTCTTACAATATAACGAAACACTCTGAAACTTTCTTCAGGCGACAAACTTCAGACAATGTCATATGAGTGATGAATGTGAAGAATAACAGTCCGTCTACTTCGTTACTTGACGCCTTATCAACGTTTAGAGTTGTACTTATTATAGCCCAAGAGCTCTTAACGAACTTTGAGAAGGTATTTTAGGGCTTCAGATATTTTGAACAGTAAAACTTGAATACCATTCAAGTATGAAATGGAATGTCTGGCTGACCAAATCGGCACTCAATGGTATTGCGCATGGTGCAAATACTGCAAAATTTACTCCGCCAGACGGACTATCGAATATTTGTCTATCGAAGGTGTGGAGCTAGCGAGTCATCCTCCATACAGTCCCGACCTGGCACCTTGTGACTTTTATTTCCTTACAAAAATAAAAGATAAACTTAGTGGAATTCGTTTCATGAACCCTGAAGGTCCAATTCTCTTCTACAACGCCTATATTTTTGATATCATTCACCACATTAAGCACTCACATCATATTCTCTACGCTGATGACAAAAAGATCTTTACATCCATTAACTCTATTTCTGACTGTGTCTTGCTTCAAGAAGATCTTAACTCTTTATTTAACTACTACACTAATAATAATATTACGGTTAGCATTAAAAAATGTCAAAGTATATTCTTTACTCGTAAAAAAATCCTATCATTTAGCAATACAGTTTTAACGGCGTTGCAATCGAGAGGGTCAGGGTTGTGCGGGACCTGCTGCATATCGCATCAATGTGCTGTCGCATGGACATCTCCGAGTCTAATAGTATACCTATTAGACTCGGAGATGTCCATGCGACAGCACATTGATGCGATATGCAGCAGGTCATTTCGCAGTGTCGGTTTTGTCCTAAGATCTTGTCAACCCTTTAAGAGTTTGTTAAGCTAAAATGTAGTCTATATTGCTTTCGTTCGTAGTTTACTGGAATACGGTTGTCAGATATGGTCTCCCTGTTACGCAATACTCAAAAATAGTCTTGAACGCATTCAGAGAAAGTTTATCGATGATCTTAATTTTAAATTTCATCACTGCTCACATGATTACAAAGAGAATTGTCGTATATACAATCTCTTAACTCTGGAGGAGAGGCGTATCCTGATGGATATGAGGTTGCTCTATGACATCTTACGGGGACGGACCGATTGTCCTATGCTTTTAAATAAAATTAATTTTAATGTTGCTAAGAAACGCACTAGACACACCATATTATTTTGCCCTCCATTTCACTCGACTAATTACGGTAAAAATAGTGTAATATCACGTCTACTCGACTCTTACAAAAATCATTTTAATAGTGTGGACTTATTCATTGGTTCCAAGGACAATTTCAAAAAACAAGTTTTGCTTAAATTACTATCATCATAGGCTTTTTCATATCTCAACAATATTACACTAGATGGCTGGTTTTATGGGTTTTATAGGGTTCGTAGATAACAGAAGTGTTCTATAGTACTTATGTAAGTTTATTTTCCCTCATATTTATATATATTATTTATAATTATAATAATTTATTATATATTCTATTTCTCTCTCTCGTATGTATCTTTTCAAAGTTTGCCAATCAGCTTTAATATTAAGTACTGTTTATAGCATATTTATGTACTCGATGCATCTACCGAGGATAACTATTATTGGCTACTCATGTAATCTTTTTTTTTTTTATGGTATCGGGGGCAAACGAGCAGACGGGTCACCTGATGGTAAATGACTACCGCCGCCCATGAGCACCTGCAACTCGAGAGTCACAAGTGCGTTGCCGCCCTTTAAGGTGGGAGTAGGAGAAGAGGGGGTGGGGGGGAAGAGTGGGAAGAGGAGGGAGAGGGGAAGGACGGGAATAAGGGAAAGGGAAGGGTTAGGGCCTCCGGTAACCTCACTCACGCGGCGAAATGCAATGCAAGCATTGCTTCACGGCCGGTTCTCTGTGAGGCCGTGGTAACAAGCGGAGTCGAGCCGGCCCATACGTGCCGAAGCATGGCTCTCCCACAAAAATCTTTGATAAGTATACCTAGTTAAGAGTTGGCAGCTGTTGTTATCCCTAATATAAATAGTAGTAGTTTGAAAAAGGCGTTAAAGAGATCCCTAAAGAAGAGTGAGGTCACTGCTGTAGTCAATGGTTTCATCGCATGCGAAGGTGCTTAGAAACGAACAGAGACTACTTCGAAAAGCAATAAAAATATTGACAGGCTTCTATATCATTCCGTTTTTTATTTTCTGATAACTTTCAGTGTGATCCCCTTATATACACTAAATAAATATCATAACATTTACACATAATTGAAATAAATAAAAAAACACCTCAGACAGCACGAGGGGGGGGGGGGGGGTAAACATGTTTTTATTTCTTTTATTTCCTTATTTTCAGCAATGTAACGTATAAAATAGTTAATGAGAATTAACGCGATCACGCGATTACTGGTTTAAAAGTTAGCAATGCTAAATGTACTTAATAATAATTGAATAAAAACTTTTATACAAGTAAATATTTATTACCTAAAACCACAAATAAACCACGACATGCAAGTCATCGTTTTATGTCTTGCACTTTTATTTTTATGTTAAATAATGTCTACTTTATATTTCTTTAAGTCTCATTCGAACTAAAATACCTTTTTTGGGCAGTTTTTTAAATAATAATAATATATCTCTTTATTGTACACCAAAATAATTTGAAAAAGTAGGAGCACAGCAATGTTGGGTGGCTTATACAATTGGCGCCTTGTCGCACTGGTATGTCTACTTCATATTTCCGTGCTCAGTCGACCTAAAACACCTCTTTGGCTGAAATATTTTGCAGTATTTGCACTATGCGCATTACCATTGGTTTAGTCAGCCAGATATTCATTTTCATACATGAATGGTATTCAAGTTTTACTGTTCAGAATATCTAACGCCCTAAAATACTTTCTCTAAATTCGTTATGAGCTCTTACTCTATTACAAGTAGATACACAAAACAAAATAAATAACAAGATCCAATAGAATAATGTTGAGACCATTTAAAATTAATAAGTGAACTGAATAAATCGTCTTGTACATATAACAACAACTTCAAATTTTCTCGATATCTGCGATATTGCCTAAAGTTATTAATTACCAAACATGAGTGGTACGTGAAGTCTAATAACAAGGCTAATAAAATCGTTGTTGAGCATAAGAAGCAGACTAAAAACCATTCGCAGGGCGAGACGTGGTCGTCACACGCCTACGAAGAAAAACATCTCATAAGATGAGTCGACGGATTTCAAACACTCGTCGTCGTCCATCACTTGTGAGTGGCGGCAGCGTGGAGCCGTCAGGGAGCGCGTGCTGAGATCCTGCCCGTCTAGTATGCGGCATGTACCTATGTGTTTTTACCTGTGATGTATCACTTAATTAGTCGTGTGAGGAAAAAATAACCCTTTACATGTCAGCCTGGTGTGCTGGGAACCAGTAATTTGTTTCCATATTAACAGTTCAATATTTTTCATTTTTATGCTACACATACAACTTCATTCATATTATAGATTCATTATTTAGATTTATTATATAGATTAATAATTGTTTATTTTTTATGTTTATTTATTTATTTTTATCTCCTCACACATTTTACAATTTGATTTACAGTTACATATTACACTTAAAAGATTTGTATTTTCTAACAACAAGTAGGTATCTATAGGAACAGACCTGTGGGCGTCTTCGCAGCTCTGTCTTTCACATTTAAAATCAGTTACCCAAGTGTGAATTATACTCAATACAGGAGCAGAATTACCTAAAGCACTGTTTGGCTTGGCTTTAATCTGGGATGCTGTTTTCTCTTTTAACCCTACAAGGCTCAATTTTTTTTCGTGGCTATAGTTGGTGGTATATAACAAAATGACTTCGCATCTATTGATGGAACTTTCTAAAACAATTATTATCTTTATTCAGACATAGTTCAACTGCGCATTTCTCACAGGATATGAAGGCTAACAGGTAGGTGACAATATCCATCACGTCTAACATCAACAGGAGGTAGGAGCGATGTATTGGGTTTCTTTCCCTTTATTTTAACTTCATCAGGTAAACTTGACGGTTTGCCTCTTTTCTTCATAATCGACGGCCCATGCATACACACTTGAATACCGTAGCTCTGGATCGTTCTCCATTCCAGAATAAATTTCAAAATCGTAAGCGAAGCCACGATCATCACAAAGGGCCAGCAATTTATACCCCCATTTATGTCGCTTATTTGGTAGGTATTGCCGAAGAAAATTTGAGGGTTTTGTCGCCCACATTTGTTCGTCAACAGATAGCGCTTCTCTTTTAGGCACAGATTGACACTTTTTTTTAAAGTCTCCAATACCGGCCTGATTTTATGTAGACGATCAAATCCCGGAGTAACAGAAGGGACTTGAGCGGTATTATCATTGAAATGCAGGAACTTCCATATTTTATTGAAATGATTTAATGACATGTGTGAGTGACAGCGAAGTTCGTCATCAAAAAATCATGAAAAAAGTTGATGAGGAGTTTCGAATTTCGTAATCGGTGACTGTAAATCTATGTTACCAGAGAACGGGGGACGTGTTGGTTGAAAAACTTTATTTTTCTATATGAATTTTCTCTTCTTCCTTTTTATGACAAATACAGAGCTCTGGTTTCTAGTTCTGTTAGCTAAAGTGATGGAAGTGGATCGTCTCGTTTTGCGTGATTGTCTAGTGGCACCTAAAGTAGACTCTGTAGTCGTACGTGATGTACTGGGTCGAGGAACAACGAACGTGTAAGTTTTATCTCAAATTCGCACTTTGCTAACAGCTCGGCAAAAGTAACAACATCTATGCGAAATGTGTTACTTCATGTCGTTACTACCTTTGTAAGGTATCTATAAAAATTCAATAGATGTCATTACGAGTATTAACCTGTAGGAAGCATAGAAGTGGTTGTCCCGTATATGTTGTACTTCGTTTCTTTCCTCGAATTATTTTATTTTTAAATTGTTTCTTCGAATTTCGTTTCTTTCCATTGTTAAGAAAATTCAATAATAATAGAAATTCCATCAGTTCCATTAAAAGCAAATTTGGCGTTCTATTTTCGAAAAGATGTCAGAATATAAAGTATTAAATTTTTTTGCGTATCTTTTTTTAAGTTTGTCTTTTCGGCCAGTCATCAATCAACCCAGGTACTTTCTTTTTTCAGGGCAAATGCTAGGTTGACTATGACCTGACCAGAAGGCTTATCTTTGAGTTTCATCCTATAGACATCACGTACTTATTTTCGGCAGCAAATATCTTTGTTACTTCCAATAGGCTGTTTTTACTTTAATTTTCAGCTTCCATTAGAGGCAAATTTTTAATTTCAAGTGCCGTGGAGCACGCATTTTTGTCAAAGGACTCAATTTTAGCATCTAGTGTCCTTATGTATTTTTTAGGGAATTGTTTTCTTGTTGCAGCTTTTTAACAGTGTTTAAAACGTCGTCGTATTTATGAGATAAAGGAATCACTGTAGCCTTGATTTCATCATTCTGCCTGGCTAGAACATTCATTGCTGCTTCCAAGGAGCTAAATTTTTATCATGTTGTCTTTTGATTTCGTCCATCTTAGTCATTAAATCCGATAATGTTAGGCTATCAGAATTTGATGGATTATTAGTACTTCATCACAATATTTTGAATTAAAAATTTGAAAAAAAATAATAAATTTGTAAAAAAAAATGCTTTCGCGGTCCGGAGGGAAGTATAATTATTTTATTTGTGTTTAAACTTCAGGCAAGTTTTGACGTGACTTTGTTGTTGTTGGCAGTCAATTCATACGGTATGCACTTTTCGAGGTTTGACGTAAATAAATCAGTGTCAATTTATCATTAACGTTGAATGTTTTCATTCTATCGTTACTCCCTTTCGTCTCCGATCATATTTAGCAAAACAATTGTGATTGCAACAGATGCGAGCAAACCAAAAACGCTATTTCTGTTCACTTCCATGCAAAGGATGTTCCCTTTGCAACCAAATTAAACCTACAGCCAACATAACCCGAATTGATTTATATCCCAAATTAAGTTTTCATATCAACCAGCTTAACCCTTTTTTACATAAACAGATTTTCTAAGTAAATTTCGTTTCAAATGAGTGCGGCGAATATATTTCCCATTAAAAAAAAAGAATTCACAACAAATATCATTAGACGGAAATCATTGTCTTTCAGAATATTTCGTAAACAACCTTCTTTTGATAAAACTCTTTTGATGTCGTGCCAAACAAATTACATTTCGTATAAGTAAATGAGAATGTATAAATTTTATATAAGATTTTTACGCGTATAAATATTTTTTAAATAAAAATGCAATGACATGCGAAAATGTTTAAATAGCAAGTCTCTCAAATTTACATGCTTTACAAATATGAGTCACGTTTTTAATCAAAGACGTATTGGATCTTATATAAGCCAGCATTGACTAACATAGAAAAACAATGAAATATAGAGAGGGAGAGTAAAAACCGTTCATTTTTGTACATATCAAACATTTTCGTAATGATATTCTTTTGTGAAGAAACATTTTGAATTCAATTACATAATATGTTACGGCACTGATTAGAGTGTTAAAATACGAACTGGATTTCACGTTTGAATGTTGGTAAAGAATTGAATAGAAATCTTTGCGATAATACAGTAGAAGTGCTAGCATGAATTTGTCGCCAATCATACTTTACAGGCATTAGCCGCCAATTAGTGATGTGTCTACTGACCCTCGAATTAGTATTTTAATATTTTTAAACAAATTATTCACGATATTTTGTACTTCGCTGTTAGTTCACATTTTTATGTAGTTATTATGTGTAGTTACTTATTAAGTTAAATTTTCTATGTTGCTTAGCTAAGTATGTTATGCTCGCCTAGAATTCCTGCCGATGATAGTCTATGTGTCAGGTCGGCTCCCTTCATTATGGTTGATCTGTACGATGGCTGACGCATGACGTGAACGGATGCCGTTAGTCGGGGCTGGTCATCACCGGAATTCTATTACTTAAAAATTGTAGTAATTTGCGCAACTGTTCATATCTTAGAATAATATGTTGCAATGTCCTTACATTTAATTTGCGTTTACAACCAGAAAATTGTAAAAAATAAGTTGAAAAAGAATGTCTTTGGAGTTTCTTGCCTGTTCTCCATTGGATCTACGTATTGGAACAGACTGACTCGTACTCCTGACAATTCAAAAATAACTTTAATTGGTGGTTTGATTGGAATAAATGGTTTTGATTTGAAATGGGCATTTATAGATTTTTAAATCATTTTATTTACTTGTAATTGTGGCTCAGAATAGAGACTTGGATCCTTGAATTTGATTCGGCGTTTCTTGTCAAGGCTAAGGAAGTATCGGAACCATTTAGTTTTACCAGAACGAATTGAAGTGCAACAGTGTTTGAAAAGATCTATTTCCAAAATAAATTAAACGAATTTATTTTATCATCATACTCATTTACTGAAAACTGAAGGTGATAAGCAAACCGTACTCAGTTAATCAATACAGACTCAGTTTCTTCATAGCGATAGGGCTATGCGCTACACCGTCAATCCATTTCAATACCGGGACTCGGCAAAATGTTGGAAATTCTGTTTTGTGAATTGAAATATGACTGGATTCAGAAAGTTTTAATTAAACATATATTTAGGTGTACAACTTGAGGATGATCACCGCTTTTTAATCATGTTTGTAGCTATGTTTAGCCTTACTACAAATATGGTATGCAATGGCAGGTCCAGTATGTTTTAGTGCTTAAAAGTTACCTAGATTAGTATGGACTATTTTGATATTCGTTTGATCGGTTCCAGCACCTTTCTTATTAAACTATGTGTACAGATTATATCATAGCCCGATAGATAATAATCGGTTCACTACATACTCCTAAGTTACTAACCTAACAGTTAACCAGGATTTAAGTAACGTTTAATCCTTCACTATGATCAAGGTCCTTTTTCTACCCTCAGTTATAAGTTGTATTACTTTATGAATAACAAGAAAATAGTCAAAACGTAGGTAAAAGGCAACATATGTAGCTTCTCTAACAAAGCGGCGGTAGCGTAATGGTAAAGCCGTCGGACTTGATTAAGTGAGTGGTTGCGGGTTCATATACCACTCTGTATACTACCAACGCGAATCCACTTCTATCAGAAGCAGTTTAGCTTAGCTGGCGGAAATAACAAGAATAGTAGTAATGTGAGACGAATGCTACTAATATTTTAAAAAAAGTGTGTGTGTACTTATGTACGCACGTAAAGAAGTTATACTTCTTTGGCGCTTGTTAAATAAAGTATCAGTCACCACGATATATTATTTCAAAAATATATATTTATCTATCTTTATATATATTTTATTCGGACTGATACAAAACATGTGTTGTAGGTTCAGAAACACTTGAATAAATATCGTGAAGTTGGTAACTTTTTTTGAAAACTAAAATGTTGTCTAACTAACTTCACGGTGTCAGTTTTTTGTAATGGTGTGCGCGCGCATCGTAAAAATTTACTCTCATCATTTTTTCCTAACGCGCCAAAAGAAGTATAACTTCAAAAAAAACATTTACTTCCATTCACCGTGAGGCATAGATACACCTACCTTATCATTTTGTCATCATCTGACTTGAGTGTTATTGACAGGCCCACGCTGGAGCAACAGTTTTATATCTATGCTTCATATTTTACAAAGTCCCTATCGTTGTAAAATTAGTTTTGTTAAATCGTTCCCTGACAATCGTGAGAATTCCTGTTCTCAAAACTCGGTTATGTGACACTCCTTTCAATATGTTTTCACATTACTAGGATTGCAGACCAGGCGGTAAGATTGAACCCCGCGGACTTGCGCCGAGGGGACGATGACTTGAGAACTGTACCCGTTTTGGCTTGCGGCTATTACGTACTAGCTTCTCATAAGACGCTTATTAGACTATAATCTCACATCTTTATCCCTCCGATCTCAAATTAATTGAATAATGGGTTATAATTATTTTTAATCACTCGCTATTTTTTGTTTAAACTAACTTTTAACAAGTTATCGAGTACAGGTAAGTATGCGGGATTGCTATTTAATTAAATATTGTTAAATTAACACAAACAAATCTAAAGGGTTTAACTTAATCCACATTTACACCAGGAAAACATATCTTTGAAAGAGGTAGATATTCCAGGCTCAGGAATTCTTATAAAAGGTTGGGCTAAGAAAAAAACGATCCGCAACTACATAAAAACTTTTACAAAATAATGCATTCCTTCTTCCGTCTTGTTCCTACCTCGGGACATTTATTAAATTCCGTACCATGGACGTATATCCATGTTCCGTTCTTTTGTATTATTGCAGGGCTGCTCGCATCCTAGATAATATTAATTCCGTTATAAATATAGAAAGTTTATTACCTGTAAGCTAGGTGGGCAGTGATCCAGCAACTCTAGCATGTGTTGAATATTCTGAGCATCCTGGATGACGAAATTCAGTTCCATGTCGAACTCGCCGCCCACCAACTGCAAACAAATTAAAAAAAAATGAATATGATATGATATAGACTATCAATCGTAGCACGTTATCTATCAATTTGCCATAGATTGAGAAATTATGTTACACAATTAAGTTAATAACTAAATTAACTTATATTTGACACTATAACTTATTTAGTAACTCAGAGGGAGTACGCTTAAGGGCGAGTGAATAGTCATTATAATATATTTTGCTTTTGCTCCTATTTTTTACATCGATATAACTTTTGTGACCGAATGAAATATTGGTTGTATCTTGAAAAGCCCGTGCGGACAATGGCATGGCGTCCCCATCGTGTTCGACGGACATTCAATTTGTGCGATCGGTCAATCTCTGTATAGTCTCTGTGAGCCTGGTATCCGGGCCTTTTGTGTTCTTCACAATGGTGTCAGCAAGGAACATGAAAAATAGCCAACAACAAGTTTTTGTAACGAATACATACATAGGTATATATTAATTGCATAATTTATAGCAAATCGAAGATTTTAAAATTACACTTGGCTTTGGCTTAAGTCTCAATAAATTGTTATACATACAGAAAAGCGTTATATGATCACGTATCACAAACACTCAGTAACTTATTGCTATCTCATTCTACCATTGAGGAATGTCTCTTTCTACAGCTATGGGATGTTACGGTTACCCTGTGGTTGTGTTACAAATAGTTAACAATAGAGTTACTACCCTTATGGTGTTGCGGTACTAGGCGATCATAAAAATACAAGAGTTATTCGAAACCATGGGGTTTGTACGAGCCGACCTAGGGGTTGGTTAACGCGCACGTATTCATCATGATAGTATACGTAAACCACACACTAACGAACGTAATACGTTATATTTTTTAAGTGAAAACTTCTTTAGTCACGTTGTGCAGTTTTGGGACGGTGAAAAAGCACCGAACTCGCGTGACCATCACGCTCAGCTGCATAAATACAAAGAGAGAGAGGGCGCAACAAACAAGCTTCTCGCAATTTAGAAAGTGTTAATAATTATATACTGTACATTATTTGGACTACCTATAAGTTATAGGTAGGTACTACAGAGCATTTGAATTATAAATCCATCATTCATTACAAATAAATATAATTCCTGTGCGTACATAATTATTGATTAAATACAGATAAAATCAGAATTCAAAACACTTTAAAGTTTTTCTCAGAAAACATTAGTGACAATAAATTATCAAACATATTTGATTTTGTATTTTTTTAAAAAGACAACTCCCGTTTTAAGAATAACTCCTGTGTCGCGGGGGACTTTACAAACATACAAACAACGGACACAAACAACACCCAGACTCGTGTGGGAATCGAACCCACGACCTATGGCGTAGCAGTCAGGGTCACTAACCACTAGGTCAACAGGCCAGTCAATTTGTATATGAGTTATCAAAAAACTAACGTATTTTAAAGAACCTACCTACTTTTCATCAAATCTATACGTATAATAAAATTGTAACAGGTTCAATTTTGTACATTGAAAATATTCTGAATTTTCTTTTTTAGGGGCACTCTATAATCGATACTGTAGCCAAAAGTTATTCGGGCCGACCGTTATCCTAGCAGAAGCCGGCCTAACACGGTGGGGCGACGTGGCCGACGTGTTCCGCGCGCGCCTTTCTCATCTGGAGACTGGGTAAGGCCCCCGTATTGCACGCTGTAGTCGCCTGCTGATCAGGCGGCCAAAGTCTGCAGGGGTTCTCGGAAGCTTCCTTCCTAGGGTATCCCCGGTGCAATAGACTCATTTGTGACGTGTGGTTTTAGTCTGTTCGAATCCAACATACCACTTCACCCTCGGTGAGCTGATGATCCGTGGGGGTTTCCACACGATAAAAAAGGGCAAAAGTACATACTATTCGTGCTAACGTGACACGTTGTTTTAAGTTTTCATTTTAGTCGGCTGTCCCATGCCTAGCATTTTTTTTAACTTTCAAACAGTGGCAGTTATGGGATTTGTTCATCAACTCATTTCAGAAACATATGGATCGCTCATTATATTGCATCTATAATGTATGCTTGTTTGATATTATGATAACACCATGTTTAATCAGTGATGGTTTAACAGAATTAAAAGTTAAAAAGTAAATATACAATTCATAGAAAACAATTACATTGAAACAATAATGTTGTAAGTTAATTACATAATGTCACCCACGAAGTGAGTAAGTACATACAGTTAAATGTCATGGATCGCAAACCACAGGTTTAAAATTATAATTTTAATTTCGGTCTAACATTTAAAATGAAAAACATTTACCATGCTATTTTAATATTCAAACGGACTGAATTAGTGGAGTCATGTAATATTATTCAGTTTCA
Source organism: Euplagia quadripunctaria (assembly GCA_963859945.1). Lineage (NCBI taxonomy): Eukaryota > Metazoa > Arthropoda > Insecta > Lepidoptera > Erebidae > Euplagia > Euplagia quadripunctaria. The sequence goes on along the minus strand of OY982578.1, from coordinate 914,196 downwards.
CGTTAAAACCACATGTTGGGATAGCACTCCCCGCAGGGAGGGACTCGGGAGCGAGAGGTAAATACGAAGTAGATAGTAAATACGAATAGAAGGGTTTCTTAATCATTAAGCATCCCTAGAGAGGTCTAAGTAGAAAATTCACCACACATTCTGTTACAATTTTTTTACATTATTTACTTAGTCAATAAAACGGCATTTTAGTTGAAAACGGCGGCATATATAAATGAATGGATTGGTCATTAATTGACTGGGGAATTCAGGGTATTGTAAATTTGAATAATAATAACAAATGCGTTAAGACATACAGTTTTAATAATAATAATAACGGTTACATATATACGCTTTAACTCACGGTTAATTTCGGGGATGCCCGACTAGTTTCGAACCCAACGGGGGCACTTTATCAAGGGACCTGCAACCGACGCGTCCTGCCGCGTCGGTTGCAGGTCTGACATCCCCGAAATATACACGTGAGTAAAACCGTTTATCTTAACTAATATGAATACCACTCACGAAAGTTTTTATTCGAATAATAACGAAATTAAAAAAAAACTAAAAACAACCTTCAATTCGGTTAAATTAGGCTAATAGATAGAAACTCTCATTGATTTGTCAATTTAGGGTAAGATGTTTTTTTAATTCTTATGGTGGTCTTTAAAAATGTTACAAAAAAAATCCTGAACTGTAAATATAAGCCATCGAACAAAAAATAATGACTAGAATTACTTATCTATATCTTACACAAATCTCTTCCCATCAAATGACTGCCTGGTAGAGTTTCCTTAACGCCATAATTTGACAATCAAAACACTACATACATTTTCACACCATTCACATCACATGATGAACCTTCATAGTTTCATAATCTTACATGCGGTAGCTTAAATTAGCTATATTAAATCCTCCATTTTCCCATGGTAGATATTTTTTGATTTTTCTTCGCTTTCCTTTTTGACAAGCGTCATGATTTCGAGACATTGTATTGAAAACCCCGCGTCTGTCTTTCACCATAGACTTATCAAGGAAATGTAACCATAGAGCTATAATACCGTTCTATCTTTAAGGATGTATTACGATGATGTATGCAGCCACAGATATTAAAATGGCTGAAATATGTTGTCTTTGGTTTAATTTTTTTTTTTGATAATATATTTGTAACCATAAAATCTGGTTTATCCGTTTGTTAATCGTTATTTTAATGTGTAATCTGAATGTCAATGTGTTTTCATGTATACAGTTTAGTCTCATAATATTTATGAGACATCATGCTATCAAGCATGATGTCCGTACCTACATCACTTGGCCTTGGCAGAATACCAGCGCCTCTTCGCTAATTAATCGTGCGAAGTAGCATATTGCTGAGCTAAGGACCATTTTTGTCTCATGCAGGGGTATTTATTTAGATATTTATTTTTATTTTTTATTTTTTCCTGTGATGAAAAAAAAACCATGTACCTATCCTGTGTGAGTCAGAATAAAAATTATTTTTCTTTCTTTCTTTCTTTCGTCAATGTAGTTTGCTATAAGTGAAATTTATTCTTATGCACTATTATAATAAATTGAAATAAATGAGAAACCCAGTTACGAGTAAGGAAAAAAAGCACTTTTTCAGATTTGATTAGAAGGATAAATTTTGTTTCGTTCGTAACTAGTTACGAAGCTGCGGTTTCGTAGACGGCCGAAGGGCAATTGTCAATATTTTTAAGTACATGTTCATTATTTTATTACATTTGGTTCCTATCCTAATCTATCAGAATCGATACCAAACAAAGCTTCAAACACAAATAACAACTCCCAGAGATATTATCCGAGAGCGTCTTTGTCAAGTATCATTCATTCTAGTTAACCGTAAAGAGTTGACGTTAGGAATTCTAAGAGAGAGAAAAGTGTAACGATAAAAGGGTGGTGTAATCGTATGTACCGGTAACAGGTAGCCACCGTCACTTGTAAAAGTGATTATTGCCGGCAGCCGGCCGGCGGCACACGCCCTACCGGTAATTTGATTGCTTGTCTGCCGGTTATTATTGCCAGTAACTGTATACCCGGGCAGATTCGGTTACCGCTCTAATAACAATGTTGATGATCCACTTGGAATTGCGTGTGTTTCATTGGTTGAAAATATCATTAACTATTTTACTTGCAAAGCCTTACAGTACGTTTTCATTTATTTAAAACTATTAACAACATTGATAATAAAAACGTTTTTGTAAATAATTTAACTTACTAGTAAAATCTTGCTTAATGATGCCTTTAAAATTATCTAGAAACTAAAATTACAAGACTCTGACACTAACTTCGAAAGCCATACATACCATTGAGAGCCACAAATAACATTTGTAAACGTTACAAATACATGTTAGAATATCTTTGCATATTCGCTCAAACAGCACAATTCACAAAATATATCACTTAACCCTCTAAAGTCGACGGTAGAGAAAATATGTCACATGGGCCTCACTCGGTCATAAAGTAGAAAAATAAGGGTACCTTCGCATTAACATTCACGGCAGTGTAATTACATGGAGTGGACGCCTAACGAAACAGAGTTCACCCGGTGGGAAATGGTTGAGGGTGTATTTAAACAACGTTACGTTTTGTTATACTTTTATTTTATTTTCAGTTTTACTTGTGAAATTGCAATAAGTACTAAAGAATAAATTTTATTAGTATGTGAACCCATACATATAATTTTACTACTGAAAACTGCTTTATACATACTGTCCATACTATTGTCTATAGCGATGTCTATTTGGAATAATATTTTGCAGAATTGAAAATAATAGGAAAACCAAGGGGCAAGCAAAGCTAGAGACATCGTCAATCATCATCAAGAAAGCGACAGAGACCGCAGATACACACGGGTCCATCCCAGAGGTACGCCAATATACTCAAATGGATGACACGTTTAACCCTTACTTGGCGTAAGAAACGACCTCAAGTTTTTATATACTTTCGGACAATATCCCAAGGATCTCTGTTGTTGAATTATTCGGAAAAGAAGAGATTTACACTGGTTAGTTGTTTATATATTTGATGACAAGTTAAGGTATCGTATGTATACATGGAAGGCTGTTTGTGACATCAAACCAAATCATTACTGGAATAGTGAAAGAGTTCTCAAAACTAATTAATGCCACAACGACGATAAACCAAGACAATTAACTCACACGCACAAAGTATGGAGTAACCTACCATGGTCTTGCCACTATATAAAAAAATCTTCAAAAGGGACAAAAGTTTTTAATGTATACGTGGCTCTGTATGGCTTTTTTGATTTTGAACTTGCCTTTAACAAAATGTAAGGCCAAATTCAGTAAAAAGAGAAAAAGAAAATGCGTGTTTCGGGCATTAGTCGTGCGTGTCATAAGACAAAGTGGCCGTAAAATCTCACGCACAAGCGACGCGTCCCAGTGATAAATTAAACGGTGCAGGTTTGAACGACGTGAAGTGGAGCAACGGAGAGGAATGTGACTGTTTTCCTTGAATTCAACTCGCTAAATGGTCTGATTTATTTCTAAGATTTTTGCCGACAGTTTTACATTACTTGTAGGTAGGTGGTATTTTTTCTAGGCATTTCTTATTATTTATAGATGCAATTAAAACATTTGTGTCGGTCGGTGATTGGCAGCCAAAAATCTTAAACATCATTTATTTTATAATATGGTGAATTTAACAAATATACTGTCGACTAGTACAGGATAATAGACAGTATACCAGAATTATACGTAATATGATCACTAATGAAATTGAACACCGTACTGTTATCGTTGCGAAAGCCTACAAATTACTGAGAAGTAACTTGACCTTAGCGTGTCGTCCTTAATTTCAAGTTATAAGGGCCATAAGATGAAATCAATATTATTTCAGATAACTCTCGGGAAATTGCCAAGAAGGAAATACTGTAATTGATATAATGACGATTCATAATCTTCTCACTTTACAAAGCAACTTGTTACTTATTCTGCGTATTGCATTAACTGTAGTAACTTTACTGCAAATCACGTTAAAGTAGACCATCGACGAGGAAAATGATCCCACTAATATTATAAATGTGACCCGCGTAAGTCCCGATCCCGTGGGAATATCGGGATAAAAAGTGAAGCCTATGCGTTAATCCAAGTCTCCAGCTATCTACATACCGAGTTTCATCGCAATCGGTTCAGTGGTTTTTGCGTGAAGGAGTAACAAACATCCATCCATTGATCCATTCATCGATCCATCCATCCATCCATCCAAACTTTCGCATTTATAATATTAGTAGGATTAGTGGGACTAGGAGAATGCCTCCTAATAGACGACTTAACGTCTACATAGGGGTAAACCAGCAGCGCCCTGCGTGTTTAATACACCCCTGCTTACCCTGTCGGGAATACAGGCGTGAGTGTTTATATGTATGGAAGTATAATAAAACTGTGATTGGCACAAAAGTAGTGATTGTGATGATGATGGTGCTATCTCGAGGTTTTTTCGATTTCATTACTATGCCCACTACCGATATAAAGTAACGTTCAATAAAGTAAAAGAAAAAAGAACAACATAATTATATGACAAATATTAATAGTCATCTGTAGATAACAAAAACAAGAAGAGACTATGAATAGGAAACGATCAACTCCCTTAAGCCCGTCAATCGGGGTCAACTATTTTTTTTTTAAATGCAAGTCCCGCATTCGGAATTACTCCTATGTCTCGGGAGACTTTACAAACATACAAACAACGGACACAAAGAACACCCAGACTCGGGTGGGAATCGAACGCACGACCTATGGCATAGCAGTCAGGGTCACTAACCATTAGAACAACAGGCCAGTCATGTTTGCTTACTATCAGAATAGTAATAATTCGGGTTCGGGGGACAATAACTTAAGCTTATAACGCTTCGACATTAACGCTACTGAATAAGCTACAGAGCCACAGGCTGCCAAGGTATTACTGTCGGTAGCTATAAAAGGCACAAAAGAATAGCTACTAGATTAAACCATAATCCTAAACAATGCGCGAGATTTCGAGAAACGTTTTCGGTAAGCGAGTCTCAATTACCGGAAATTCCGCCTTTAACTGGCCTCCGCCGGATTTAGCCGTAACAGACTTCCTCTGGGATATTCCCGAGAAAAAGGTTTGCGTCAATAAAACAGTACTATTATTTTGCAGCAGAATAATATCCAAGAATAATCTGAAAGAACCTCTATTCCGAAGCTGTGTTCGAAGTTACCCAGTTGATAAGATCTGTGTTACTGAGTTTGTATTTTCTGTTACATTGACTTATTTTTTAAACTGGAGCGCTTTACGTATTTTTCAGGAAAAAACTATTACATAATTATGTTATGATACAAAAAAAATGTTATTATGGTTTCAGTATCCTATTTATCTATATATATATAAATGAATTTCTGTTCGTTAGTCTAAAACCCGAGAACGGCTGGACCGATTTGGCTAATTTTGGTCTTGAATTATTTGTGGAAGTCCAGAAAAGGTTTAAAATATGAAATCTAGTATTTATAATTTTGCATGAAGGATATGTATGCAGATCTATCGTAGTTATAAAAATCGGAATCAGATGTTAAAAGAAAGATGTGTTAGACAAAGTGTTTAATTTCTATTTCCTTGTATTCTATTCTCTACTAAGTCATAGGTTCCTGGTAGTAAATCCTGGTAAATTAGATAAAGCTTTAACATACAGCAATATGTTATTTTGTACACTTACATGTAACTTCGTTATACGAATAAAACAATATTTGTAGAATGGGAACGGTTACATATTTCACCAATTCCTGAATATTCCAAAGGATTGAAATGCACGTTTACTGGGCTACACGAACAGAAGAGGCATTATAAAACCCTAACCGATTTTTTCTATAAAGCATAAATAAATTCCCTAAGGTTTACCATAGAATATTACGGATTCACACGGTTATTAGGCGCGCAGATACGCATAGGAGGTTTCATTGAATTAATTTATAAACCTGATATACCTTTATATTTGATAATTTCTTACAATATATTGTAAAATATGTTAGAGTTTACAGTTGTATTTATACAAAATGAAATCAAATATTTCTATAGTATAATTACCTAACCATTGGGATAGATAATATTACCGTGCCATTGGTGTTCTTAAATAACGAAAAAGGAAACATTATCCGCTCTCGACTAGATATCAAGAGACATCTATCCCTCTCTCACGCTACTCAAACAAAATGTTTGCGAAACCTTAAAAGAGCCATGAATATGCAATAAATGTACCAGGCTGACAGAAAATAGAGGATGTTAGTTCGCAACAAGGGATGCTGTATAACCCCCTGCGGTTAGGGGCGAAAGATCGCTCGAATAGAGTGTAGGGTGCAGATTTATACCCGATTTCAACGTCATAGAACGCAAGGGCTCATTAAACATTTGCCCCGCAGTATTATCATAAGCAGTAACGGCTTGAACCTTCAAAGCGATAAATTTGTTTACTTCAATTTATTTTTCTAGTGGATTTATATATTTTTACAGGAATAAATTAATGACTTGACATTTAAATGTATCTATGAATTATTTTAAAAGTTCCCTGTGAATTAAATCATTTCGGAAAACCTACTTCAGGCCATATACGTATTTGTAGGGCTATAGTAGTCAATGTAATATAAAAGGCAATTCAATTAAGAAAACAACTTAGTCTTCAATACATCTTATTTGCTCTCTTCATTGAGTTGATTAATGGTCGTGAATACATGTGTGTACATAAATGTAAAAACAAAGTGCTTATTTTATTCATGTTGTTATGCGGTTGACGTGGGTTAAGGAAAATCAACGTCACCGCCACTGAAACTCTCCACGTCAATATATTTCAGAATTTAAGAAAAATCTAGTGCTTTATACATGTCAGCAACGCTTTATAAATATACTAGCAACCCGCAAGGGTAGCAGAGACATATTCAGCAATCATCAACATATTTCAATCATTTTACACAAAATCTTAACAAATTAAACACCTAAACCTTCCTCATGAATCACTCTGTCTATTAATGAAAACCGCATAAAAATCCGTTGAATAGTTTTTCAGTTTATCGTGAACAGACAGCCAGACGCGGCGGGGGGCTTTTTTATAATACGTAGTGATGTAGGTGTCTTAACTCAATAAATAACATGTGTTACTTTAGTATTTATAGACATTTCATCTAACTCATTTATAAAACATATCTTTAAGTAAAAAGTTCTATCGGCAGCGGTTCAAAAAATCTTCGTCTTTTATAGTCTATATTTCCATAGGTATAAGAAAATCCAACTCAATTACTTTAACTCTCATTTATAGTTCCTATCAATACAAATAAATAAAATTGAGGTGTCTGTTTATAATGTCAAAATAATGGATTTTTTAAGCTTGAATCAGTTTTTAAAATAATTGTCTGTCTGTCTGTTTGTTCCGGCTAATTTTCGGAACGAGTGGACCGATTTCCACTGGACTTTCACTGGCAGATAGCTGGTGTTATAAGGAGTAACTAGACTACGTTTATTTTGGAAAAAGAAATAGTACAATAGTATAAAAATAAAACAAATTATTTCAACTGATTAATTATTAAATAAAGATGATTGAGTATTGGTGGTGTGTGCCTGACCATATTCACCGCCCCAAAAAAAATCTTATCTTCGGCCCTCGCCATCTCTCCATTACACTTTCTGGTCACCAAGTATAGATACAGATACAGAAAGAAAAGAGGGTGGCCCAAAACGGGGGTCAATCTCGCCAAGTCGCTTAGGTAGAAGCAGCATCGTATCTCGCAAAAGAAATGGACTGACGCCGTTTCTGCTGCATCGCGAGCAGTTTTGCAGCCAATTCCCCAGGTAAGGAAGCTAGATTAAAACCTTTATGCATCAACATACAAAAAACTTTAATGGATATGAACACACTACACAATAAAACAATTTCGAAGAAAACTTGTATTTTATCCCTAACGACAAGTGACAGTGACAAATAATAAATTCCCCGGACGTTACACAAAGTAAAAATGCATGTAAGGGTGCCATTATGGAGATAAAAAAGATTATGGGCTATTAGTTCGGAACGTTTTTAACACAAACGTCAAAGTGACAGCTGAGTCGGCCATGTTTAAGCACGTACATCTCCCATAGAAGTAAATACAAATTAACCTAACACATTCCTGTCATCGTAACAGCTTCTATGGAGAAAAAAATAATCGAAGTTATATCTAGTCTCTTCAGAATAACATTGCATATTTTTAACAAAATCTTGACATAAGCCATAAGTCTATACCTACATAATTTTTAATTGTGTAATAATGAACATGCCAACATAAATGGTTAAATTCGCAGCAACTTATTTAGCTAGACCAAACAACGTAGATATATATGTGGCTGTCTACTTATCTTTAAAGCGATCTCCTTCAGGGACGTTAGGCATCGAGCAAGTCCCAAAGGTTCTTATACTTAAGCTGCGCAACCATTTTTGCAAGCCCTTATCTATCTTGTATTTCTTTTTCCAAGACGCAGTTTAATCTATTTAGAAGTTGTAGAACATTGCGGACTCTTACTAGTGTAGGTATGGAGGCTTTGCAGGAAAACAGCTAGCAGCCGGCCCGATAAATATCTCATGAATAAGAATATTGCATTACGTATTCTCTGGGAGTGTCCTCGGCGAACGGAGACTGAAAACTAATTTACTTTAAAGCGTATGTTTATGGCTTCGCTCCCTACTACTCACTCTTTGAAAGAAAAATCAAAGCTACGAAGTCTCTTTTTCAATATGCAATATTAGTCAAGTCATCAAACATTTGCAAATACCTAATAAACATTTAATCCGTTAATCCTAACGGTTTTATGATGATGATGATGATTTCTTTCATAAACATCTCCAGGATTATGAAAAAAATCACGGTTACGTCCTACGACTTCATACACATCCGATGTTACACTAAGCACTGACGCCACTGACAAACAAAACTGTTTCCAAAAATAATTACTGCGAAATCCTAACCTACTTACTTATTATTTTGTACCGTGTTACACCGAGTAGTAAGTAAATGTGCTTTTAAAAAATCAGAACATAAACTTTTTTTCAATGAAATTGAAAAAAAGTTGAAATGAAAAATAAAATGATGAAAAATAAAATACAATACACTCCATTTGAAAACTAAAACTACTTCAGCAAGCAAACAAAAGCAAATATGCTTTTAAATTGAATTAAAACAGATAAGTAAGTTAGTCGATAAGAAGTGAATTCCAACCTTATCCTATGTTCATTAAGCCCTCATTCTTGTCTATTTAACTTCTTGATAACTACGGTGTTTCTCGACCTCCTTTCATTGTTTCTAGCATCTTTGTAAAAAAGTACTCAAATACCCTAGTTGTTAATAAGAATAAAAGACAGAGTAGCTTACATCTACAAAACATTTTATATTTAAGAGAATTTTTACTATTTTTTTAGCTTGATCGCATCACAAACAGAAAAAAAAAGCTTATTTTTCATCGCCAGGACTTAGAAGGCGGAGTCGGCATAGTATAATTGTAGTGACAATAATTAAAAATATTTCAACAAGTTAGACTTCTTCAGGGGTAATAAATCGTTGTATTTTATAATAAGGAACAGATACTTAGTATTGAATGAAATCACATAAGTGCTCTTCAGGGCGTCCCCATTCGGTTGATCATTGCCGAATGGTATTGAGAACACTAAAAGCTCCAAAGCAGTTTGGAAAATTTCATTTATTTTATATATCGGAAAATAGATTTTCGACGAACACTTAAGGAAAGTAAAAGATACTCGATTTCACGTATTGACATTGACTTATGATCTTCGATTGAACATTACATTCATCACATTTACTTTTCTATTAAGATTTGTGATAGTATTATATTAGAGAATGGGAAAACGGAAGGTAGGACGCCCCCAGCCAGATAGACTGACGACCTGAAAAAGTTTGGTGGGATGGACTGGATGTGGAAGGAGAAGGACCGGGAGCTATGGCGTTCACTGGGAGATATGAGATATGGCCTATGTCCGGCAGCTATCTGATTGATTATATTAACTGCGACCGTAGAGATCGTTCTTAGTGATAAGACCGCCGGTTGTACCTAACACTAACATTAGTTTTAAGATCAATTACTGTAGTTTAATGGATTATGATGTACAATAAAGAATATTCTATTCTATTGATAATAGTAGTAGTGGTCTAAATATAATAAAATATTAACTAATTGATAAACTGACATTTTATTATTAGATAATTAAATGAACTGAAAAACGAAAATTAGGTATCAAAAAAACAAACATTTAAAAAAAATACAAATATTATAATAGCGACAAATAAAGCTAATATACGTAGAAAAACCTCCTTTAAGTCGTTCATCAAAAGCCGGACCCCAGATGTACAAACATCGTATAATAAGCACTGCCTATTTGAAGTTAAGCATCTCTATTCGTCTTTCACGAAACTCTCTGCAAAAAATCTACAAAATTCACCATACACAGCGAAGTAGCTATGGTTTACTTAATAGCATATATTATGAAGAATTTGATCAATTTAAAACGTATACTGCGGTAAATATTGTCTCTTTTTTTTGTCTCTTTCTCTTCAGCTCTTTAACGTCATAAGTTGTTAGGCTTGGCATCAAATTTTTCTTTATACGTAACGAAATACTTCTTTATAGAGAACGGGTCCTATTTTCTTCTGGCTATGCTCAAATTTACAAAACACAATATATCATTGTATGCGACTTACACTAACGGAAATATTGATACCCGTTGTCACAAGCTAAACCTTCCGAGTCGCATGGCGTTATATTGCCATGCGACTCAAAGGTATACACAACTAAAAAAAATGGTACACATTATTAAATTTTTGTAAATAAAAGCATTATTTGGCTCGAAAACATAAGCTCCTACAAGATTGCTGTATTTCTTTTCTATGATAAGAATTTTGCCAACGTGCACGCACACTCACGCCTGTATCCCCTAAGGGGTAGGCATAGCCGTATTAAACACTCCCATTTGCCAATTGGTCCCACTCACGTAAGGGACAAGCCTATTGCCGCCAACAGGGCACTTTGGAAGTTAAAGACGTAAAATTTGGGAGTTTATAGAAGGGAAAAATAGACAAAAAGGAAAAAATAGACAAGAAGGGAAAAATAGACAAGGGAAGGGAAAAATAGGCGAGACGTTAAAGGAAAAATTGGCAAGAAGAGAAGAAAAAGGATATTGCTTACACGGATAGATTGGGAAGTGTAAGCAATAGCTCGAGAAGGTACTATTACTCGAACTGGCTATTGCCGGGGGAAGTGTGAGCCCTCGAACTTGCTGACCGGTACAGCATGGCATACTAATAGATATTCCGCACATACAACTACTAGTTATTCTGATTTCTGTTCTACAACACAATCACCCTTAATGGCAAATTTTTAAGTAATATCGTAAAATTTTTCTTTGGATACCGTCTCTGGTTCAGTCGTCGTTAGTTTCATCATGACGTTAAAGCTCAAAGAGACAAATAAAATGCTATTCTTTGCCAATTTTACTCAGATTTACTAAGTTTCTCCTGGGATATGGCTAAGAAATATGAATCCGAGAAGCATCCAATAGCGCAGTGTGAAAGTCGCCTAGTCAAACATTAACACTTTAACTTTGCTCATATTTCTCAATTATATTCGCTTCAAGTATTGGCTTAATGTGTCAACCCTTAACCTATATTACATGGGCATACATACATAACCCTTTGTCATTTTTTTCATATTTCATCCAATATCACGAGAGTTGGACGAATGTTCTGCGGCGATCGTTATGATTTTAGTTCCCATCAGTTTTAATGTTCTATAAATAAAATATAACACACGATATCCGAGTATAATCATATTAGTTATAGTTGCAATAACGAGAATAACTCCTACACCAGATATTTTTATTAGATTCCTATTATTTCGTTTTATTTCCTTGTATGTGCTTGTACCTAATACATGGAACGCGATCCAGATCGAGTAAATTTTCTGTACTTTTTGTGATATTGTAAGACGTTATATTCTTATGAACAGTTTGTCGAAAAAGTGATGATACGTTTAGAAGCAACCAAAATAGTATGTTAACAAAATCATTAAATACATTGCCCTGATTATTTAAACAATAAAAATGTCTATTTACTATAATATATAATCTATATATAATAAATCCTGAGAATAACTTGGAGATGGCACATATTTGACTGGCCTGTTGGTCTAGTGGTTAGTGACCCTGACCGCTATGCTTATAGGTCGTGGGTTCGATTCCCACCTAGTCTGGGTGTTCTTTGTGTCCGTTGTTTCTATGATTGTAAAGTCCCCTGCGACACAGGAGTAATTCCTAATGCGGGAGTTGTCTTTTATTATAAAAAAAAAAAAAAATTGATAGTTTTGTTTTAATCTTTAGAAAACACTGGCCATCAAATAATAATATGTATTTTTTTTTTTGAAAATCCACTAATAAAATATTGAGATTCAGATATTTACGTGACGCTACTTTTGTAATTTCGAAAAGCGCGAGCACTGTTTGGTAGATACTGTTCAATAGAAATAAAAAGGATTTTTACGTCATCGTGGGAGAGCCATGCTTCGGCACGTACGGGCCGGCTCGACCGGAGTGATACCACGGCCTCACAGAAAACCGGCAGTGAAGCAATGTTGCTTTTCACCGAGTGAGTGAGGTTACCGGAGGCCCTAACCCTTCCCTCCCCTCCTCCTCTCCCCCTACTCCTACCTTAAAAGCCGGCAACGCACTTGTGACTCTTGAGTTGCAGGTGCCCATGGGTGGCGGTAGTCATTTACCACCAGGTGACCCGTCTGCTCGTTTGCTCTCTATACAATAAAAAAAAAGAAGCTTCGGTATGTAACAATGGATGAAACATGGATTAACAATTTCTTTCTGGAATCCAAGCGCAGTCAGCAGAGTGGATAATCGCAGCAACGGAAGCTTATTTTGAAGCCAAATATAAATCGTTCTACACACACGAAATAGAAAAGTTAGAAAAACTTTGGAGGGACTGTATCGCAGTTACAGGAGAGTACGTTGATGAATAAAAAAGAATTTTATCAATAAAACTTTGTTTTAGTATTTAGTACCGGTACTTATTGAACCACGTGATACCTTAACTTTTGATACAATATTCATTTGAGATTACCCTCCTGAGGAGTACCTACCTACAATACTAACAGAACTCAACACAGATTAAAACTTTCTTGATGCAAAAACATGGACTTTTTAATTTTTTTTTATATATAGAGATGATATAGAAATAGAAGGCAAAATAAATGACAACCGCCGCTCATGGGCACCTGCAACTCTAGAGTCACACGTGCGTTGCCGGTCTTTAAGGTAAGGAGTAGGGGAAGGACGGAAGAGGGGGAGAGGGAAGGGTTAGGTTTTCCGGTAACCTCACTCACTCGGCGAAAAGCAATGCAAACATTGCTTTAATGCCCGTTTTCTGCCGGCTCTCCCACGAACGTTCAAAATTTGTGAATAAAGCCATAAGTATTATTTAATAAAATATATTTTTCAACCTGCTCGTGTAAAGGTTGCGCAAATTTACATGTACACACCTAATGAGTTATAGCCAGTTTGGCGATATAATTGAGAATTATGTCTATGCCGTACTATCTAGTTTTACGGTTGATCCAATGTTATCCAAGTTTAACAAGCATATCACCCTGTTATCCCGCCCGCAGTACCAGGGGTGTAGAGCCGCTGAAGCGTTTAATTATAATACATCAGAGGAGTTTAGCAACACCTAGTTGAAGGGTTCGGACACTTAATGTACGAAACTTCAAATTCTGAAGTTCTCGGTAGTTTAAACATCGATAGAGTGAATTTGATTGTAGGTAGGTGTTGCCTATTCTGATCGTGATCTGATATATGCAAAAAGTTTTGGAAGTATGTTGTATTGAGTTAATGAAAATAGCCTGCCTTTTTTTACCCAACTTCTGAAGAAGAGAAGGTTTTCAAGTCTTTTTTCTTGTTTGTGATAGGCGATAATATTATCTTTGCCGTAAAAATATATAAAAAGGATTTATAAACATTAAAAATCCAACCCCGAGGGTGATCAAATAGCATCAAGGCAAGCCGAATAGAGACCACGGACCGGAAAGCGGACGTAGGACGTGCACAAGGTGTCAGACGACCTCGTAAAGATTGCGGTGGATGCAAGCTGCTTCCAACCGGTATTCTTAAAAGTTATTGAGGGACGCTTATGTCCAGTAGCGGACGTCCTATGGCTGAAATGATGATGGACGAGTAAATCAACAACAACACTTTCGCATTTATTTTATATTTATTTGTAAACCTGTGTTACCTGTTCCGAAATAAAGATTTATTATTATTATTAATTATAATATTAATTAGGATTTTTATGGCAAGACAATCAATTAAAACATATTTATCAATCAATTCAACATCCAATATTTAAATAAGTCCTTATTAAAAACAAAGAATAACGATAAAGGCCATAAACGAACTTGTTCAAATAATAATTATAATTAATCAGTGGTTCGTGACTTACTTGACTATTCGAGTGGTAACATACGTATTATATAAGATATTCTGCTGTTACTAGAATTCAGTGGTCATTAAACCGCTCCTGAATAAAGAAATAAGTGAATAGATGCGAAACATTATTTCCTCCTGGAGAATCGAAAGGCGCAATGCGACGAAGGCTTTTGTGCACGCACCGGTCCACTTGAATATCAGATATCCCAGGGGTCTCCGGCCATGCACATAAAGCGGCTGCCGAGGTAGTTTCAGTACGCAAAATTACGTATAAGTGCCCAGCCCCACCGTTTTTATCACAGTACGTACGTCTATCAAAACTACAGTAAGCACTTTAAGTTTAAGATACAATTTTCAAGCTTTTTTCAACGTAAACTATTGAGCAAGCAATAAGACAATATCATATTGAGAAGAACCATAAAAGTAAGTATGGTTTTGCAGCTTTTAAGGCCTTTAATGTAATCTCTGGAAGGAATTCCTGTATTAAAGACACTGGCTTGCGGACGCTAAAATTTTGGAATGAATATAGACTACAGTAGATACTTCAAGGGGGCATTGAGATGCATAACATAATTTTTAATAATCACTTTTATCATGAACTATTTCATATTTATATTTAGTGTAATAAAATCAACATTTTTGTTCCAAAGGTTACCTAAATGTATTACTACTGACTAAAGAAATAACTTCTTAAAATCCTGTTATCCGAATTAACAGTCCAACAACATTATCTAGTCACCCAACTTTTCTCAAGTTGGCAACATTGTGTTTAATAACTTTAATTATAACTTAACGAAGATTTTTGAACTCAAGCCAGGTGTGGCCGCTTTTATTTTTATGAGAAGTTGAAGTTTTCAACTCTTTAGTCAGTAAAGGTGTCAGACTTTGGGGTCAGGAGAATATATTGCTAGCCAAATCCTATACAATGTTTATACAAGGTAATACGGTCTCTCTTTCGCAGAATGTGATTTGATTTTTGACGATAAGTCTTTATTCAATCAGTTATTTTTAACTTAAAATTTTAGGACAACTGTTCCGGTTTGGTCCCGCTTCATGAAAAGGTACTTTTGCGAAAATTTGCTAATTTAATTAATATATTTTCGTTTGTTTTGTTTATACATATTTGTCTTCCTCGCACGAATTGTACCTGTATTTGTTCACGTCGACGGCCCGACAAATTAACTTTTCGACCGACCGACCTTTTAACCGACTTTTGCCTAAAGATAAATATGTGTCACGTAAACCTGAACGAAAGAAACAAAGGTATCATCGACTAGGTACTTATTCATGTTCATTTTTAGGACTTTAATACAACTAAAAAACTATCACATGATATTTTTCGCATTAACAGAGAAGTTGGAATAAAAAATTCGTGAGTGGTATTCATTTTTATGAAACATATACGGTTTTACTCACGTGTGTATTTCGGGCAGGCCCGACTAGTTCCGGTCCCAATGGAGACCCTTTATCAAGGGGAGAAACAACCTTCCGCATCGGAGGCAACACCGTATATATCTTAATTAACAAGTAAGTTTAACGAATATGTATTAAATTGGAACAAATATGTATTTACTCTAATAACCACCTACTACTTATTGCTAGTGGTAAACATCAGAAATAAGAGCGGTTACTTCGTTGTTTCACACCACGATGCGAATGGTACAATGTACTTTTCTTTTAATTGTCTGTGCCGTGGTATGAATCGACCAATGTCATTTTTGAACTCTTTCAATACGCACTGTGGTTCAAATCACCAAAGGCATTTTATTTGACTTAGTTGATGACCAACGATATTTTAGTATGAAAAAATAGTCATGCACAAAAGAGTTTCATAAATGTAATTTTATTTATACATCCAAGACTACTACTGTGTTAAGGGAGGTAGACTCCCTAAACACAGTCTAAATATTACATTATACATATTTATAGGTATAAATTAGTAAATTAATGGTTCTACAGCTACTACAGAAACAATTAGAAAGGTCCCAACGGTTGCTGTCTATTTGTACCTTATTCGACCGAGAAATGGTTTGATTTAGGCGATTCTTCAAGTAAGGAAATCCTTTATGTAGTCAGGTTTTAGTTTACAGTTGGTTACGAGATCGTTGCCTCAGGGTATATCTATAGTATAAGTTTGCAGAAATTATTATTTTTTAAATACGGCTGTCGAGAAAATGTAAATTATTTCGAATTACTCCTGGCCTGGAAGTCTGTTTGGCCCGAGATCGAAAAGTTTTCCCTAGATGACTATCTCCAACTGTTCTGTAACTTTTTGTAATCAAAATAGCTCTGGATGCTTTAGGAATAAATTAATTTTATATATATTTTACACAAATGAGAAACGCTGAGATGGGATTCCGTAAATATGAGTCATAATTTTACTTTCCAAAAGTAAAATTATGAAACAGGGAGATGTGCCAATAATTATTTAGTAAACCTAGAAAAGAGCTCGATTGAATATACATATATATATATATATATATAACAAAATCTCCAAGACATCTGTCCACGGATCAAAATACATACTGGGGAAAATAGATTCGCGTTCGCATTCCCTGCTAGGTATATAATAATGTATACGAACACGGCCAGTGCAACTTGGTCGAAACGTCAGGCAACTCAAAGGTATTTAATACTTATTTACTTAAGGGAATTATATAGGACGTTTACGTCTCTCACAGCCACAAAAGACCGCGATTACATTTTTGTTTTTTTGGTGGTAGGAATAGGGTTGCTGGTGGGTATAAGGTTGGCAATGCGTCAGTTAATCTGCAGTTAAATAAGTAAAATATATACCAGTATAGTACCAGTGAAAAAAAATTACAAAGTTACGAATCCATAGATAGATAGATAAACTCTTTATTGCACAAAACATACGAAATTATACAAGACTGGATAAACCTTGTACAATTGGCGGCCTTATCGCGTTCTGCGGTCTCCTCCAGGCAACCATTGGATGGAAAGAGATTTATGTATGGCAAGAGGAGTAGCAGTGTATAATTGATTGAAAATAATATTATCATATTATATATTACACACATATAATGTAAGCAAGAATCTAAACCTAACTTGGAAAGCATTGTACAGTAAATTCTAAGAGTATGAAGATTTCGTATCTACACGCTGATGGATGAATAATAATGTGCCCTGAAAACTGTTCGCAGCCAATTAGATGTAAACAAAACGAAAATGAAATCATTAAATCAAATAAACAAACAGACTTAGTCGATTATATATTAAATGGGACCTCAGTAAAACTGTCGTATCTCGGCGACCCTAATCATAAACAGATAGACGAGTGGGGCAAATAAAGTGGCTTGGGTGTCCCGGACAAAAGGGAGGTGGCAGCCTTTAGCACTCCCGACAGACATTATGAGACCTTCATTATTAACGACAACGCGGAATTTACTCCACAGATTTCAAGCCCTTCACTAGACCTGAAATACTTCCTCTTGTTTATGAGATCCTGGTGTGGCCGATTGTATAATTTCTTTGTTTCTTATTGTTTATCAAAGTAATGTTGTTATTCGTTTAGCAGCTTTATCTTGTTTCCTTTTATCGACAGGACTTTGAAATTGTGTTGACATGTAGAATGACAACAAACGCCTGTCTTGGTAGTAGGATTTCTTTGAGATATGAAACAACATCAAATATGTATAAAGACAACATTCTTACAAGTAGGTATGAAACTATAACATACATCGTAGAAATAAAGCATTAGGAAAATAATAAATTATATTTTGGCGAGCTCAATGCTCCACATCTCTATTTACATGTACATACATATACATATATGATTACCGTAAGTAGCTACCAGATTAATAGGTAATTGACGTCCACCTATGTTTTTGAACACGACATTATTGTTTAGAGATTTCGACGCAAAAAGAGAGGTGTTATAAGCGTCTGTCTGTGACATCGTAGCTCCCAAACGAATGGACCGATTTAAGTTCGGTTTTTTGTTTGAAAGGTGACTCGATCGAGAGTGTTCCTAGATATAATTCAAGAATTAAAATTAAAATATTTGTAAACCTGTGTTACCTGTTCCGAAATAAAGATTTATTATTATTATTAATTATAATATTAATTAGGATTTTTATGGCAAGACAATCAATTAAAACATATTTATCAATCAATTCAACATCCAATATTTAAATAAGTCCTTATTAAAAACAAAGAATAACGATAAAGGCCATAAACGAACTTGTTCAAATAATAATTATAATTAATCAGTGGTTCGTGACTTACTTGACTATTCGAGTGGTAACATACGTATTATATAAGATATTCTGCTGTTACTAGAATTCAGTGGTCATTAAACCGCTCCTGAATAAAGAAATAAGTGAATAGATGCGAAACATTATTTCCTCCTGGAGAATCGAAAGGCGCAATGCGACGAAGGCTTTTGTGCACGCACCGGTCCACTTGAATATCAGATATCCCAGGGGTCTCCGGCCATGCACATAAAGCGGCTGCCGAGGTAGTTTCAGTACGCAAAATTACGTATAAGTGCCCAGCCCCACCGTTTTTATCACAGTACGTACGTCTATCAAAACTACAGTAAGCACTTTAAGTTTAAGATACAATTTTCAAGCTTTTTTCAACGTAAACTATTGAGCAAGCAATAAGACAATATCATATTGAGAAGAACCATAAAAGTAAGTATGGTTTTGCAGCTTTTAAGGCCTTTAATGTAATCTCTGGAAGGAATTCCTGTATTAAAGACACTGGCTTGCGGACGCTAAAATTTTGGAATGAATATAGACTACAGTAGATACTTCAAGGGGGCATTGAGATGCATAACATAATTTTTAATAATCACTTTTATCATGAACTATTTCATATTTATATTTAGTGTAATAAAATCAACATTTTTGTTCCAAAGGTTACCTAAATGTATTACTACTGACTAAAGAAATAACTTCTTAAAATCCTGTTATCCGAATTAACAGTCCAACAACATTATCTAGTCACCCAACTTTTCTCAAGTTGGCAACATTGTGTTTAATAACTTTAATTATAACTTAACGAAGATTTTTGAACTCAAGCCAGGTGTGGCCGCTTTTATTTTTATGAGAAGTTGAAGTTTTCAACTCTTTAGTCAGTAAAGGTGTCAGACTTTGGGGTCAGGAGAATATATTGCTAGCCAAATCCTATACAATGTTTATACAAGGTAATACGGTCTCTCTTTCGCAGAATGTGATTTGATTTTTGACGATAAGTCTTTATTCAATCAGTTATTTTTAACTTAAAATTTTAGGACAACTGTTCCGGTTTGGTCCCGCTTCATGAAAAGGTACTTTTGCGAAAATTTGCTAATTTAATTAATATATTTTCGTTTGTTTTGTTTATACATATTTGTCTTCCTCGCACGAATTGTACCTGTATTTGTTCACGTCGACGGCCCGACAAATTAACTTTTCGACCGACCGACCTTTTAACCGACTTTTGCCTAAAGATAAATATGTGTCACGTAAACCTGAACGAAAGAAACAAAGGTATCATCGACTAGGTACTTATTCATGTTCATTTTTAGGACTTTAATACAACTAAAAAACTATCACATGATATTTTTCGCATTAACAGAGAAGTTGGAATAAAAAATTCGTGAGTGGTATTCATTTTTATGAAACATATACGGTTTTACTCACGTGTGTATTTCGGGCAGGCCCGACTAGTTCCGGTCCCAATGGAGACCCTTTATCAAGGGGAGAAACAACCTTCCGCATCGGAGGCAACACCGTATATATCTTAATTAACAAGTAAGTTTAACGAATATGTATTAAATTGGAACAAATATGTATTTACTCTAATAACCACCTACTACTTATTGCTAGTGGTAAACATCAGAAATAAGAGCGGTTACTTCGTTGTTTCACACCACGATGCGAATGGTACAATGTACTTTTCTTTTAATTGTCTGTGCCGTGGTATGAATCGACCAATGTCATTTTTGAACTCTTTCAATACGCACTGTGGTTCAAATCACCAAAGGCATTTTATTTGACTTAGTTGATGACCAACGATATTTTAGTATGAAAAAATAGTCATGCACAAAAGAGTTTCATAAATGTAATTTTATTTATACATTCAAGACTACTACTGTGTTAAGGGAGGTAGACTCCCTAAACACAGTCTAAATATTACATTATACATATTTATAGGTATAAATTAGTAAATTAATGGTTCTACAGCTACTACAGAAACAATTAGAAAGGTCCCAACGGTTGCTGTCTATTTGTACCTTATTCGACCGAGAAATGGTTTGATTTAGGCGATTCTTCAAGTAAGGAAATCCTTTATGTAGTCAGGTTTTAGTTTACAGTTGGTTACGAGATCGTTGCCTCAGGGTATATCTATAGTATAAGTTTGCAGAAATTATTATTTTTTAAATACGGCTGTCGAGAAAATGTAAATTATTTCGAATTACTCCTGGCCTGGAAGTCTGTTTGGCCCGAGATCGAAAAGTTTTCCCTAGATGACTATCTCCAACTGTTCTGTAACTTTTTGTAATCAAAATAGCTCTGGATGCTTTAGGAATAAATTAATTTTATATATATTTTACACAAATGAGAAACGCTGAGATGGGATTCCGTAAATATGAGTCATAATTTTACTTTCCAAAAGTAAAATTATGAAACAGGGAGATGTGCCAATAATTATTTAGTAAACCTAGAAAAGAGCTCGATTGAATATACATATATATATATATATATAACAAAATCTCCAAGACATCTGTCCACGGATCAAAATACATACTGGGGAAAATAGATTCGCGTTCGCATTCCCTGCTAGGTATATAATAATGTATACGAACACGGCCAGTGCAACTTGGTCGAAACGTCAGGCAACTCAAAGGTATTTAATACTTATTTACTTAAGGGAATTATATAGGACGTTTACGTCTCTCACAGCCACAAAAGACCGCGATTACATTTTTGTTTTTTTGGTGGTAGGAATAGGGTTGCTGGTGGGTATAAGGTTGGCAATGCGTCAGTTAATCTGCAGTTAAATAAGTAAAATATATACCAGTATAGTACCAGTGAAAAAAAATTACAAAGTTACGAATCCATAGATAGATAGATAAACTCTTTATTGCACAAAACATACGAAATTATACAAGACTGGATAAACCTTGTACAATTGGCGGCCTTATCGCGTTCTGCGGTCTCCTCCAGGCAACCATTGGATGGAAAGAGATTTATGTATGGCAAGAGGAGTAGCAGTGTATAATTGATTGAAAATAATATTATCATATTATATATTACACACATATAATGTAAGCAAGAATCTAAACCTAACTTGGAAAGCATTGTACAGTAAATTCTAAGAGTATGAAGATTTCGTATCTACACGCTGATGGATGAATAATAATGTGCCCTGAAAACTGTTCGCAGCCAATTAGATGTAAACAAAACGAAAATGAAATCATTAAATCAAATAAACAAACAGACTTAGTCGATTATATATTAAATGGGACCTCAGTAAAACTGTCGTATCTCGGCGACCCTAATCATAAACAGATAGACGAGTGGAGCAAATAAAGTGGCTTGGGTGTCCCGGACAAAAGGGAGGTGGCAGCCTTTAGCACTCCCGACAGACATTATGAGACCTTCATTATTAACGACAACGCGGAATTTACTCCACAGATTTCAAGCCCTTCACTAGACCTGTAATCGCAATGAAATACTTCCTCTTGTTTATGAGATCCTGGTGTGGCCGATTGTATAATTTCTTTGTTTCTTATTGTTTATCAAAGTAATGTTGTTATTCGTTTAGCAGCTTTATCTTGTTTCCTTTTATCGACAGGACTTTGAAATTGTGTTGACATGTAGAATGACAACAAACGCCTGTCTTGGTAGTAGGATTTCTTTGAGATATGAAACAACATCAAATATGTATAAAGACAACATTCTTACAAGTAGGTATGAAACTATAACATACATCGTAGAAATAAAGCATTAGGAAAATAATAAATTATATTTTGGCGAGCTCAATGCTCCACATCTCTATTTACATGTACATACATATACATATATGATTACCGTAAGTAGCTACCAGATTAATAGGTAATTGACGTCCACCTATGTTTTTGAACACGACATTATTGTTTAGAGATTTCGACGCAAAAAGAGAGGTGTTATAAGCGTCTGTCTGTGACATCGTAGCTCCCACACGAATGGACCGATTTAAGTTCGGTTTTTTGTTTGAAAGGTGACTCGATCGAGAGTGTTCCTAGATATAATTCAAGAAAATCTGTTTAGCTTCAAAGATCATCAGCCCTTTTCTAATCGTTGAAGGGATTTTCGAGTATTATCAATTTTAAATTTATAGTTATTATATTCTACTGTACATTAGGCATAGGCACAAGAATGTACGATCTGTTCTCCATGGATTGTTTTGAGTAAAACCGTTGGTTTTTTGTAACTTATGCCATTAAAATTCATAGGAAGCAGAATGATTGACTTGATAGCCTGATGCATTAAGTTCATTTTAGTGCTACTTCATTAAGAAAAATTCTTAACAAATATTAAAAAATAAGAGATTAGGCATAGCAACAGTATCACCTGGAACAAATCTACAAATCAAAATACTAGGCCATGCTAAATACGTATCTACAACTCGAATTAGATGCATGCACGAACACCAGTAGCTAATCGAGTCGATGGTGGAAGCGGGACAGCTTCA
The DNA here is from genome assembly GCA_963859945.1 of Euplagia quadripunctaria. Lineage (NCBI taxonomy): Eukaryota > Metazoa > Arthropoda > Insecta > Lepidoptera > Erebidae > Euplagia > Euplagia quadripunctaria. Next base: position 891,008 of record OY982578.1, on the reverse strand, counting down.
ACAATGGTAAATCGCGCCGAGAGAATTAGTTGGAGCGAGCCACTTTGTTGCAATTTGCCCCAATTTACTACCACTATTTCGTAACTGGGCTTACCAGGACTTTATAAAAGCGAGTAAGCCACGGGTGCAAAGCGGATCACCTTGAATATTGCGCGCGTAGTGAAAACTTAATCCTGAAATTAGCTTCAGATAGTGTTATTTCGCAACTTGTAATTGTTTTTACAATAAGACCTGACGCTTAGATAAGGTTTAGGGGATATTCAAAATCACAAAAATTAAATTTGACGAGCCTGTTGGTCTAGAGGATAGTGAGCCTGACTGCTGAGCCAGAGGTCGTGGGTTCGATTCCCACCCAGGTCAAATAATTGGGTGATTAGCACGATCATTTGTTCCGTGTCCAGGTGTAATTTGTCTATAATATGAATGTATTTAGTAAAACACACATCAAAAGTGTCTAGGCATCAAATACGTTTTAGAGTATTGCCGCAATTGATGATTATTATTTTAACTTTTTTGAGTCGTTATTAATTCTTTTTAATGAATTTCAGTTTTTGAATAAAAAAATATCTTTCAATTTTGATTAAAAATAGAAAATCAAAGTTAATCAGGATTCCTATAAAAGTGTGTAATAGCGTTTTTACAAAACCATTACAATTTCAACTGAAAAAAATTGCATCGATATGGAGCGACGACATTATTTGACTGACATCAGAAGAGATGATGAGAGCCGTCGGAATGTTGCAAGATGGTTCCGATCAACATACTGTGTCTGTCGCTCTTGGCACTACACAGAGCGTCATGAGCCGCCTCTGGAAACGCTATCGTACCACGGGCAGCATTAAAAAGGACGTGGGCGGCCATTCCTCAAAATGATTTTGATCAACTGATTTTAAGCATGCCAAATCGCTCTGATTAGCATATCTCTCTCCATGGCCCACCGCGCGACTTTTAGTTTGTGGACTAGCCCCACAATTAATGTCCACGTCTCGACACCGTAGGTTATTACATGTAGGACGCACTAATCGAAGACCTTCGTTTTGAGGCATTGCGGTAAGGGTGATGAGAAGACTCGACGTATTTTGCCAAATGCTGTCCAACCTAACTGGACTCTTCTGATGACTTCTTTTTTGAAGTTGTTTCTACGGAGCTGGATAACCTGCCCAAGGTATAATATTATTGAACAACTTCGAGCGTCGACCCTTCGACGTCAATCGGAATATAACTTTGGTTTTGTCCAAGTTCATACCAAGACCGACGCGTCGAGATGCTTCATTTAGGCTGTGCAGCATCTCACCCAGTTGCTCCAGCGACTCTGCTACTAAGACAATGTCATCGGCAAACCGAAGGTGCGAGATATACTCCCCGTTTATATTAATTCCCCGTCCAGTCCAATCCAGTGTCTTGAATACGTCCTCGAGCGCGTTGGTGAATAGTTTGGGGGATATTACATCCCCCTGTCTAACGCCTCACTGCAAACTTATGGGATTGGTCCTCTGGTCTTGGAGCTGTACGGTCATCGTGGCGGTGTAATATGAGCTACTCAGTCTTTAAGTTGTTTAATTAAACATTAGGAATTAAAGTAAAAAGCCAGTCTGGAACACTAGATTTAGTAAATATTAATTGGATAATTTTTTATGGTTAAAAATGTACTTGATCCCTAGGTACTTTTGATGTGTGTGTATACAATTACGTTTATCAGCAGTCTGGGCACCATAGTACTGGTTTGGGATTAGACAGACGTGTGTGAGATGTGTCTCAACATGTCTCAATAATAATATGTATGGCGGATTTACGCTAAGAATTCATAAATCTAAAAGCCGCTCATAAGCGAAAATAAGATCAAAATTGAGTATATTTTGCAAGTGCTAATTCAATATGCTTAATCAATATCATAACGCGGGCGAGTGTATGGGGAAACTATACACACAGATCATCAGACAGTTCTGAAAGTTGGCGCAAAGAGAACCGACGAGAAACGCTTGCACGTAGCTGAAATGCGAATATTTGAGATGGATGTGTGGTGTGACTGGGATAGACAAGGTGAGAAATAAATATATTAGAGAGAGCCTAAAAGTAGTACCAGAATCCAACATATTACACCGCCCAGAAATAAAATTGGGACAAGGGTAGGCAGGTGATGATAATGATTCAATAAAGGATAGGCTAACCATTATCATTTTGCGTCACTGCCAGCTACTGGGAATATTACCTGTTGATAGTGATCCAGAGGAATTTTACGATACCTAAACAAGTTTCCAAATTATGGGAACCACTCTGTTTGGAAATAAAAGTGACGACCACAACAGAGACGTTTTTTTAAATCCACAACGTACTAAAAGGAACACTCCTACACGTAAAGGCAGTAAAGAAATACACATTATGCATTATGTCCTGACTTTCGAAGTTCAGTCAAGACTTATTAGACTGTCCTTCAAGTAATAAGCTTATAGATACGAGTATGTTATGAATGATCCTTGTCTCGGCCGGTGAGTTTGGATTTACGATAATTTAATTGAAGGTCTTCCCGTATGAGGTTGGGATAATAAAGGTGTCTAATTAGGAGGACCAGTGTACTTCACTACAAGTTATGCCGTAATTGGCGGGATTATCTAAGTGTAGGTCGTCCTTAGGGGTGAAGGGAGGGGAAAATACAAACACTTAAAAAAGTAGTCAAACGACTACTTTATTGTTTGTATTTTGTCTAGTATTACATTGTATTAACAAGGCTTAAGGAAAAAAATAGTACTTATAAGTAAGGTGTTTTTGCCTTAGATCTTTTGGATTGAACTTTCCTATCTCCCACTTGACCCAACTCTCCTCCGTTCAAAATTACAGTTCGCTAGTCAAAAGTTGGTGTGTTTCTTAAAAAGGGAACGCTCATGTGACGAGGCGTCTAAATATGTAGAATATAGAATCAAAAGGTACTTCAAATGTCACGGATCGTGAAATACGTATTTTGATAGATCAGATACAAATATTTGAGCTGTGTTTCGCAATAGTGCTAAGGTTGTATATATTTATCATTTGGTTTATCATATTATTATCATAAATCATGTGATTTCGGGTTAATTTTAAACGATTGTAATATGCACACGGAATAGTAATTTGATTGTGCTGTGAACATTAAACAGGCAAAAATTTGGATATAAATAAACACATTTCTAAACTTTAATTATAGCCGACACTTGATTTTTTCCAATAAGCTATTTATTAAAACTGCGCTCGCCGTGGGGATATATATAAAAATTTGTGTTAATCCAGGTGACCAGGTGACCATCTACATACCAAGTTTGATCGCAATCAGTTCAGTAGTTTTTGCGTGAAAGAGCAACAAACATCCACACATCTTCACAAACTTTCGCGTTTATAATATTAGTAGGATAAAACGGAAGTGGGAGGGGGGGAATATGGAATTTTGTAATGAATTGGATTTAAGCGACGAAAGATCGGCGATAAGTCTTTAGAGGACTATGCTCAGTTTGTAAGTTTCTTACAGCTGTGATGTAATTATACAATATTCTATAGCGCTACGTTTGTTTATTTTCTATAGTTTTAAATATTTGATTCTCGACTTGTGTAACTTATGCCTGAAATTAAACTATTATTATTATAAATCGAAGCATTCGCAATAATCTTTCAACCACTGTAATCTCGAAGAGTAGAACGATCGCTTCAATCAAAATAAGTTCTCCTGAATAATGATACACGTAGATTGCGCGTGGCAAATTGTAATGTTCCATACAGTTTGAAATAGTGTGATTGCTTATAGTCGTTAGTTATTGAAGTATCCGCAACGGATAGTATGCTATTATTTTATCCGTGACCGCGGTTATTACCAATTAACTAAAATGGGAGGATGGATGTATTGCTTGTTCTATATTAGTCTATTGAGTACTATAATATTTTATCGAGTTTAATGACGTTAAACATAAAGAGATTAGAATTCAATATCAACTGCCCGATACACATGAATACATATTCTGAGATAACACTTAAATGTAGTATAATTTAAACATGATCGACTGACTGGTCATTATTTAAAATTATAAAACAAAAGACTTATGGTTCCATTTCTTCCAAAGTACCAGGATAACATAAATAACAGGAGCTCTTTCGTGTAAGGGCTCAGATGCATGCCGTTTTTGTATACTGAAGGGACGGTAGGCGGGGTGACAAGACAGAGACAACAAATAAAAACTGTACTATTCTACATAAACGGCTACGCCTTGAAAAAAGACCCCTACTTGCATTATTCATATGGATGCTAATGGAAATGGCGGGTCTTAAAACTGTAGACGTAAACAATGGTGGACTTTATTGTTTTTTGAGAGGCGAGGGAAAGTCTGACAAGACGCTGTTCACGAAAAATATGTTGTGTCAGAGGAAAAGGGACTGTTTGTCAACAATTATCGAATACATTTGCGCATTTTATGGCGGGTCGGGATAGCGGGAAGAGATTCGATGGTGTTCATTGAATGTTATCAATGTCTTTATGTTGCTTTATTATCAAATTGTGGTTTGTTAATAAAATATTACAACATTACTCTGAGAATTAAGTTTTTAACGGGAATTGATTAGTAGAATATCAATCAAATTAATTGTAATAATATTTTCATGGATAAAACCACTTAAACTACATTTGTACTCAAAATTCACCAAACATTTCGGGACGATTACGAATATCAGTGAACGAGTTCTATGAACAATAGAGATCATCAGTCATCCATCACACGTACAAGTTCTGTTGGGTGCATTATAAATGGATCGCGTCGCTGAACCGAAACTATCTTGGTCGAACAGGAGGACATATCAGCCAAAGAGCCTTTTACGACTAGGGTTGCATGAAGCAGAACTCGAACGACATTGATCCGTAACCTTTGAAGTTAGATAACATTTATAAATATATTTATTTGGAACCTTCTTCCCGTTTTTTACTTTTTATTATTTTAATTAAAGAGGTGATACCTTTATTTTTCCATGAAACCCATCAATTCTGAATCATGTGTTTAAGTTACCTACCATTTAGACATTTATGCTTTTAATACTAAGAAATGTACTTCCAATAGACAAATCGGTTATAATTTTACAAAAAAAAACTAATTACGAAGTATTTTTTAGTATTTGACATGAAAACATAAATCTATTTTATATATAATATAACAAAATGCCATTAAATCATTGTTGCCATTTTGTTTGTGACAAGTGAAATCAGTCCCAGCTTGAAGTCAGTGACTTTCCATTCTGATTTCGTTCGCAAGCTGTCGGAACAGCAGAGGAAAAGGGACAAACAAATGTGGTCAAAAGGGCAACCATTTTCTTAAAAAAAAACCTTTATTCCCGTAAGAATCATATATGTACATTATGTATAATATATTGTTTCCGTGTAATCTAATTGTATCTCTCTGTAGTCGGTCCCTCATGACTGAGGACCGTAGTCATCGTTGGGTGTCCAAATCTAATTGTAATTGGTGTATAATTCAATTTATTTCTATTCTATTCTCCATTGTACTACATAACCTGCTAAAGATACAGTTTTAATTATATTTTTACACTATAGTTATTTACTATTGCTGTTCGACTTAGAGGCAAAATTAATTTACTGCGTACAACAATATGCATTGAAACCGACCTCAAATTAACAGTAAATCCGCACGCATGTATATTTATGCCTACTGCGAGTGTAAAATCGATCCCGACATCAATGCTGCAAATGTCATTTAACTTTTAAATTGTAATTGTTACCAAACTCTAATACAGAAGGTTAGGTTCATATCATAATGTACTCATACTAAGATAGAAAAGTTCTTAAACTAATACCACGTTGACCCATTAGAAGGGGTGAGCCCTGGTCTCTAGGTACTAATGAAGGTTACATTAAAGTACGTTTTGTAGCCATACTTCGTCGTAAATAGGTCAAGTAATTTTGTAAAATAATTTGTTGAGGTCTATAGAGCAATGCGATGCATAATGTGTGTTAATTTTGATGATCATATAACATTTCCTAGAAAGTAAAATATGTACCTATAGATAATATCGAATATAGCAGCATGGCATCTGTAGGTTAGAAATAGGCAGAGGTTGCCTTTTTTTCTCCTGTTTCCATTTGTCAAAAAAGAATACGTCATAATCGACTGCCCGACCTACACATGATTGTAGATTGGGAAGTGAGCGTGCCCTACAGCTCCGGTACCAGCTGGAAACTGGTAGTTGGCTTCTCTGACGAACCTAGCGGTGTTACCGCGAGCATATGCAAATATGCGGGAAGTGAGCGTGCCAGCGTTTTCAAGGTCATCCTAAATCGCCTCGCAAGAAGACTTGATGAGTTTCAGCCACCCGAGCAGGCCGGGTTTCGCTCAGGATTTGGAACAATAGACCACATACACACAGTGAGGCAGGTTATACAGAAGACCGAAGAGTATAACCAGCCCCTGTGTCTTGTCTTTGTGAGAAAGCTTTTGACTCAGTTGAAACCTGGGCTGTTCTGGAGTCTTTGCGGCGTTGCCAAGTGGACTGTCGGTACCTATAACGGTGATGTATCTATAACGCGGCGACTATGAGTGTTCAAGTACAGAATCAGCAGACTAAACATATCCCATTACGCAGAGGGGTGAGACAGGGGGATGTAATATCCCCGAAACTGTTTACGAGTGTCCTGGGGGATATGTTTAAGACGCTAAACTGGGAAAGTAAGGGCATCAACGTCAATGGTGAATACATCTCGCACCTAAGATTTGCTGACGATATTGTCCTAATGGTGGAGTCGCTACCGGACTTAATGCTGATGCCTTCAAACGCATCGGCCTCGGAATGAACATAGATAAGACGAAAATTATGCTCAATAGTCACATTAACCCGGGGCCAATAGTGGTAAAAGGCGTTCATCTCGAAATTGTTCAAGAGTACGTGTACCTTGGGCAAACCTTGCAACTGGGTAAAAACAATTTCGAGAGGGAAATCAATAGGAGGATTCAGCTGGAATGGGCAGCATTTGGTAAGCTTCGTCAAGTCTTCACGTCGTCCATACCACAGTGCCTTAAGACAAAAGTCTTTAATCAGTGTGTCCTACCTGTAATGACTTACGGTGCCGAGACGTGGACACTCCCGGTTAAGTTGGTCCACAAGCTCAAGGTCACTCAGCGAGCTATGGAGAGAGCTATGCTTGGTGTGTCTCTGTGGGATAAAATTCGGAACGAAGTTATCCGACACAGAACCAAGGTAACCGACATAGCTCAAAGAATTAGCAAGCTGAAGTAGCAGTGGGCTGGCACATTGCCCGCAGAACCGATAACCGCTAGGGTAGACGAGTTCTGGAGTGGAGACCACGTCAAGGGAAACGTAGTGTAGGACGCCCTGCGGCCAGGTGGAGTGACGATTAAAATTTACTATTTAATTTACGTATTTAAATTAATTATAGTGGCAAAATGCAAGCAACTCAACATAATTTTATAAATTAAAATAATAATTAAATCCCAAGTAAAATAAAATAATAAAAAAAATATAGACATACAATATACATATAATATATAAAAGTAAAACACATGTGAGATTTTATCTCTCATATAGGGACGTAGTTCCGAAACATATTGATGTGTATCATATCTATACCGCAAGTAAAATTTAATAAAATGTTTTGCTGCAAAATATGAAGTAATTAGAATACTAAAAGACTTTTCTATTTAAAACTGGTAAGAAATTCTAATATCCTCTTAACTATGCTCGCCCGAGCGCATCCCCCAGTGGCCACTTAAATGCATTCACAAAAAGAGAGTATTTAAATGCCTGCCTGCAAAATCCTTACTTTCAAGAAAGACTAACAAAATACTTTTATTTTTCTGGTTTAGGACATTTTAATAAAAACTTTCTTCTTATTCCAATTTTAGCTGGATAGTTAAAAAACAAAATATTATTTTTTAGGTTTAATCGTTTATGAACGAACTATTATTTCATAGCTTCCCACCATAAATAAAAATGAATTTACTGTTTGTGGGGCTAAAAGTGGTATAGGATATACTAGGGGTGGAGTAATAAAAAGAGTTCAAGCGGCCGCCGAGTAAGGCGCCTGCCGATGACACCATGCAATATAGATGCGCGCTCACGGAATGGATCGTCCGAAGGCAAGCTGAACAGACACTCTTAACACGCCGTAATATCGTCTAGTAATTCTTGAACGCCACCTGGTGTAGGTTCGTCTCTATAGCTAGTATTTAATTTTTATTATAAAATAATAGCTATTACTTGCATTATGGAATTGTGAGCACAAATATGTATAGTAATGTTGTCGATATATGTGTTTTATATTTCAAAAATGGCTGAAATGGAAGGAACTCACATCGCAAATTCAATCTAAAGCGGTCGCTACAAAAAATAAAAATACAATTTCAGTCGCCGCATATGCAAAGCAACATCTGTGAGCTTTTTAGAGTATATTATTAGTCAAGGCACCGTTTCTATCTCCTCATTCAATAATGCAGCACTATAATTAACATGCATAATATATTAAAGAAACGAGCAGCAAGATGCGCATGCCTTCTATATTAAATAACAGAGCGAGTACAAAGGAATTGCATTGTACTCGTACAATATTGAGTGCGTCAACAAAGCCAATTTAAATAATGGCCTGAGCTGTTCGCCATGATAAACTGCTGCGTTTTAAGTTCACAATACCGCAGGCAGGCTTCCGTTACCTATATATGTATATAAAAACGATTAAAGAAATAGTCTCGCAAATAGAATTTTTAGAGATTTCATTGTACCGATGTATCTATACTACTTACTTTCGCTTTCGCGCGAATATACAATTATCTATTCGACTGACTGTCAGCCTCTGACCACGGCCAGTGCAGTGCATTGTGTCTTATTCGTATGTATGTAAATATCTCATCTATGACTTTAATCAACTTACATTTTGAATGGGGTCCTACCACACGGTATGGCTACCGTATTCTCAGGTAAATTGGTTAATATCTCGTGACTCGCAACTCACAAGTTTGTGATAGAAAAAAGTCCTAGCAATTTTTTTTTTAACATAAATGTACCAAGATATAATTTAATTCCACCATGATAATGTACTTAAAATACAAGTCTTTGACAAGATTGATAAACGACACAGATGATACAATCCAGGCATACAATATATCAACGTACGTTTATACAACAAATCAAATACAGGCAGAAATAATATTTACCTAGCAAGAGGTTCTTCAAGTTATTCTGAAATGCATAGCCACTTCCTAATCCTACTAATATTATAGACGTGAAAGTTTGTGAGGATGTATGAATGTATGGATGTTTGTTTCTCTTTCACTCAAAAACTACTAAACCGATTACGATGAAACTTGGTATGTAGATAGCAAGACACCTGGATTAACACATAGGCTACTTTTTATCAGGATATTCTCACGGCACTTTCACTTTCGCGGGTGGAACCGCGGGGCGCAGCTAGTACTTTATAAATATTAAGAAAATTAAAACTTTTATAATAACGAAAAAAATCTTTATTACTCATTCGGCACCGCGGACCGCGGTATTCAACCGAAAAACTTCTTCAAGATCCAATTACTCATTAATTCTTTACTGTATTCAGTGGTAATCGTGGTAAAATTAAAAAAAAAATCATACACATGTACAATTATTTAATTATTTTCTCACTCACGAGAAAGCAAAATAATTGACGGTCACAAGTACGATACTTATCTGTTAATTTCAAAATGCTTTGAAATCACGAGCATTTTCAAAGGTAAATTTGAAATTTCAACATTGAATTGTGGTACAAAATTAAACTGTTGGTAGACAAATAAGCGCCACTCTATTCTAAGCCTGAATAATCATCAGGAACTGAAAATAAATAGCTATTAAGTAAAACCCGCCAAAGACACGACCACTATTATACTGACCTACTTTGCAGAGCTTTGCAAGTCTCGGGCGAGTTATACGTGCAATGTACAAGAGAGGGGGCAAACTCCAGAGATCTCTGTCAAACGCCTTGCCTTTCTAAGCGGCCGGTAGTTGTCAGACGCAAGGCAAAGCGGCACAATGGCGGCGCTTCCGGGCCCGCGGCCGGCGCCACCTCCGGCCATCAATAAGCCCGCTGCCGTATCCGGCGATGGTAAACACTATCCGTACGTGTAAAGAGAATAAGGCGCAGATTCCATCTGAGTATGAAGCCATACTGAGGCACTACCGAGTTCTTTGAAAATCTTTACGGTATACTTTCAACCAAGTTCAAAACAGAATGTTCTCAATTTGTTGATGGGAGTCAAATTAATTCCCATTCTTTACATTGAAACTTGATATTTTTTCTCGATTTCATATAATAATATAATGTTTAATTAATTAACCCTATAACCAATCATAAAGCACATATTCTTACTGTCAGTTAACTGTATCGTTTTATTAGGTGTAACAATTGCTTGAAAAGATATATCTTCTCTTAGCACCGTATATCATCGCGTCTGTGAACACACGGCCTTAGGGGTGGGCTTACGGACCAAACTAGTTTTAACAAGGGTACCATCGACAATAATAACACCGAGGTACACGATAATACTGCGATAAGCTTTATAACCCCTTTACTAATAAAACCGACAAATTGTTTTATTAAATAAAGCCAATTTGGACTTTACGGATGACTTTTACAGTGTACAAATTAAAATAATTGCGTAGTCCGCGTACTGATACAGTAAAGTTTTATTATCCATTCAGGTTTACGACTGAGTGAAATCAACTAGTTACTTACGACATTTCAGAACGTCAGCTATCTGGATAAAAGGGCAAACGGATATAACGAGATGAATTAATTTTCGAGAATGACTGTACATTTTCGGTAACTCTATTCAGTATCCCTTTAGCGCCCCGTTTGGTTGGCGTTAGCACGATTGCTCCGTCGTCGTACCCTTCTCAGATTAGATTCCTATAATATGCAATCTTGATTTTCTCTAATAATAATACAGGCTGAGTGATAAATAGCATATAATGAAATTCACGAAAAGTAGGCATTTTTATAATCTATTAATCTTGGAAATTTGCAAAATCTAATAGCTGGGGAATATGCATAGTTAGAATATTAGTGTTATTATAGTAACCTCTTACTCTCATTAGTACTCTAAAGATTGCTTTCTTTACCTTTCTAGTTCGTTATTACTAGTACGGTTTCAACTGTCTGAGTTTTCAAGTTAAATTGGTTAAGGAAACGGAAACAGTTATTTTATAGCTTTAGGTTATTCGATATGTTGTCACCACAAATTTTATTAAAAATAGGGGCAAACCCATTGTAGGTATTTTTGAATTGTCTGGAGGAGTCGTTACTTAGTGATTTTCATAGTTTATAGTTAGTAGTTCATAGTTATAGCAATAGAGTGTTTCTAACAGATATTCTGTTTTACCCACATAGACATTTAAAAAAGAACCACATAGATATTTGAACATTTTAATTTAACTAAAAGTTAAATGACCTTATTCTGGTATAACCAATGTGAAACTAACAACGATGGCAGCCTGTAAAATTGTTAAACCCAGCAACTTTTACTTGTTCGATATCCTAACTAGTATTTGTGGTGTTTTAGGTAGCGTGCTAGGGTGGCTACTATTTCTGGTCTGTATCAACGATTTGCCTAAAATTACAGACCACAAAAGATATTGTTCGCAGACGATGTATCTGTTATAGTGACTACTGATAACAACATGACAATTACGCAACACAAAACAGACATTTACAATTCTCTGACATTAATTGGTTAAATGATAATAATCTGAAAGTAACTTTAAGAATATAGATTTTGACATTAACGATGATGGCCATACATTATCGAATGCTAATTACGTGACATTTATTTTTTATTTTTAAGGGTTTTCATATGCTCTTTATAAAATATCAAAAATATCAAACCAAAATACGGCACGCACGGTTTATTTTGCTTATGTCGAATATATCCTTCGGTATGGACTATTAATATGGGGAATAGCTCAGAAGTTCCGATGGCTTTTATTGCTCAAAAAAGATGCATAAGATTGATATGTAGTATAGCTCCAGACGTATCGTGTCGCCCTTATTTTAAGAATTAAAAATACTCCCTTTAGCTTGCCTTTATATGTTAGAGGTAGGAAAATTTATCAAGCAACACCCTCAGGTATTTAAACAGGCAAAAGATGTTAGTCGGTGTGATAACTTAAGGAACCCAGACAGGCTTGTTCTGAACATGATACCAAGAAGTAGAACGGCTGCAGAATAAATCTAACGCTATGTGCATAAAAATATATAATAAAATTCCAAATTCTATAAAAGCATTACTTTTAAATAAGTTTATAACTTAAACTACGTTGGTGCCTTATGCAAAACAATTTTTATTCCACTAAGGAATTTCTTACAAATAAGGAGTTTTAAGAATAATAAATGGAACAAGAGCCCGATATAATTGATTCATAGCTGACCTGATAAAGAATGACAATACCTAATAACAATAAAATATACTTACATAAGTTATTTTAATAGTTCGTTAAATTTGCATGCTATTTTGATGGCTAAATATTCGATTTATATCAAACTGTTATACTACATTATGTACTACCCCATTTAAAGCAAATAAATAAATAAATAATTTGTGGGTTTGTGTTTGTTGCTCTTGAAGCTTCAATTACTTAATCGATCGTCATGAAGTATGCCGAGGGAAAACTCGTCAGCTGGTGCGTTTAAATAGGCGATAGATACTCCCGTCGGGCTCCTGCGTTACACCTTTCAGGGTATCAGCTGATAATATTTCCACCGGGATACAGCCAGCTACATTTTTATTTATTAGCAATATAAACTATAATCTTATAAATTTTCAATTGAGAGGAAATCACTGAACGTATAAGTATATATTTATTTCACGTTCATGTGACCAGCTGACGTATAATCCACCACTCTATAATCAGCTGACTTTTCTTTTTCTTCAAGATATTGCTAATTAATTATTCTGCTATAACTATAATTATTTGATATAGTTTTCAATCGGGAGGAAATGACTAAAAATATTTTTTTTTTCTACGTGCACGGGAGGCTGCTGCTCCTCAACCCCCCGACGGAACCGCAACTGACGTTCACGAGGCTTCATGATACAACTCTCTGAAGCATTTTACGAATTTTCACCCGAGAGGGAATTGGTCATGAAAATCTGTTGCTGGCTCGCGGGCCAATAAGGTTACCTTCAATCTAGAAAAAAGTACTGTTCCCGAGGTGGCTATACCTGAATTGAGTGACGAAACCTACACTAATGCGAGCCAAGCTGCAGGCAGAAGCTACTTAAAGTGCTAATTATACTCGAATGCCTTAGTGGAACAAGCCAGAGGAGACAAGTTTCCATAGCCTTTTTAGCATCGCTTTAACTAAAAAATAACGATGAAAATCTGTGTATTAAAAGGACGAAGTTCCTCAGAGCTTGCCTCTACTGTATTGCATACAGATTATAAACGTAGTCGACGATGTCAAAGTTAAAGCCTTTATGAACATTAAATGTGCTTTTGTTCCCCTCGAGAACGTACGCTGTAAAGGTTTTTGCTCACTAGTTTATATTGATTGTTTTACTTAATTATATTGTTTGAAAGTACTCGTGATATTGGTCACTCAGGACTAAATGCATTGTAGTCCAAGATCCCAGAGCCGCCAGACGTCACGTATTTTATTTATTTATTTACACTTTATGCACATTTGGTACATAGGCGGACTTACTGCCTAAGGCATTCTCTAGCAGTCAACCATTGGGTGATGCAGAGAAAACAGGAAGTAGGTGCGTTTTAACTAAAAGTAGTTAATAAAACAAAATATTATCTATCACACTAAATATACTACGTAATATATTACCACTTATATAAACACCATACACATATATACTACATACATACATACATACGTATAAATATATATACATAGACTGTATTTTCTGACGAACGAAATGTAGACGATTGAATAGTGTTAGTATGTACTATGATCTCATGCCTACCTGCTAGCTTGGTTAGACGGCCAATTTCCAGGTAGCAGGTAATGAAGGTACATAAAAAAATTACTTACCTCACGTAAATTCTCCAAGCTGATTTTCACGTCTATTTTAGACAATATCGTTAAAAATAAGTAGACAATACTCCCAGACACTTTCCGTCGGCCGTATTGCTTTGCAGACGCTTTAAAGCTCCCAAAATAATTACTTAACTTCACGTAAATTCTGATGCTCCATTTTTATATATATGTTCGCCAGACAACTATTTTAAAACTTTTTACAAGAAGACTGACCGATCTAAGGGGCCAATCATCCCCTAAACTCAATTTTAATTCCTCTGTGGGTAGGAGCGCGAGAGCATTATCCACGCGCATGTGAGTTTAGTTTCAGACCGGTGAAGAAGCAGTCGACGCTTTCAAGTCAGCTATATTGAACACGCCTACTTTGGAGTGGAATTAATGTTTTAATAACTGGTTCGAGGGATTGGAAAAGTGTATTAAACTACCTGGTGAATACTTTGAAAAACAATAATAGTAGATAACAGTACTACAAGGTTCTAGTTGTGTTTATTCCTTAAACGACAAAACTTAAAAGGCATGCCTCGTATATATATTAAATTTTCGAGCCGTAGCGGTGAGACTATTTCAGAAACGCTAACTCGAAGCGATGATGAGAAAGAATCTCAGATGTTAACGTGTATAGAATATGGATGATAGATCATGCAACATTGTTATGCCACTACAGTCGTAAACAAACTTACGATTCTTTTGCGATTATCCGGTGAATGGTTGTTCAACGTGTGTGTTCAAGTAAGCTCTGGACTTTGAGCACATTTATTTAAAGTAAGTTCTTACTTGTACGGAAACTAATTTAAGCTCGCACAACTGAACGGCCCGACTTAGACATATTTGCTTAACAATAGAAAATCATACATCGTTAGCTTTTGTCCAATATGGAGTGTAAGCCGGTCAGCGGTCGGCAGCTGGTCTAGGCGTTATGTACGTTAGTTAGTGAGATATGTTCACTGACACTTATAATACTATTTTAACTGCGTCCAAAATGGGAAGGTTCTCAATTCTGCTAATTATGTACACTACACAATGAGCTTGTTTGTGTACCCATTCCGATGATCCTATTTTTATTCGATAAGTCTGTTTTAAAGAACGGTCCTAGATCTAAAATAAGTTTTTTATACAATACTCATAAGACGGCAAAGAAAACAAAGGCTTGCAAAAACTTGCAATAACTTTGCACTAGGCGAGTAGTTCTGTCCTAACTGCAGTCTTCAGTTTAGTGAGACTGCAGTCGAGTGGGTGCAATATAAGCAGCAATAGATAATCTCCTGTGCCCTATGCTCTAAAAATATCTTCTGTGCAAAAATACTTTTACATCTGATTTCTAAAAGACTGATCAAAATATTGTTTAACAGAGCTGTCAAGTTAATAATGGTTTCAAATCAGTTCGAATGTCTATAACGTTGATCAAAGAAACATTTATTAACATCATTCGAATATCCGAATGGCATTTGGCATAAGATTTTGAATGAATGAATGGCCTTTCAGAATCCGGGTGTTAATGAAGTTTAGAGTGACATCAAAGTCTGTATTTGTTTCTTTTTAATTTCAATAATATTGATTATATTAACCATTGCCTTGAATCCTTCATTAGACATTTTTTTTTGTAATTTTTTATTTGGTTGTTAATCTGGTTTAACCAGGTCTGTTAAAGAAAAATTTTGCAATTTTAGCGATGGGAAGGGAGTGGCCATTATTTTTTATTTCGTGGCTTATTCCTTATAGGCTCATAATACTTCTTTATGGATAATGGAAACATAGACGCCTTCAATACATTGTACTTGAATTCGCAGATTCGGTGTGTTTTATCTTAAAGGTCAGTTATTGAAACCAATCCAAGATTTATTTGACTGCATTTTTGGCAAACGCAAATATTTCAATTTTATTTAAAAAAAAAACATTCAAACGAAATATTGAAAAGGATACCTGCAACTTAAAAAGATAATCTTCTTCTTTTAATAAGTCTAGAATTTATTCTATACACAAATTTATATTACATTCACAAAACTTAAACGAAAAGCTATAAGTAGAGTTTTGTATTATGAACCACTTTATAGCGGAGGCGTACGTACCGTAACTACTTTTTCATTTTTGCAAGACAAAAAGGAGTTATTAGACTATTGAACTAGCCAAAGGAATCGAAAGTTAGTCGTCTAGGAAATTGCGCTACAAAGATATCTAGTGAATCGAGGCCTTTATACATCCGTAGTTTCACAAACTCCGCCGGCGTGGCACCGCAGCCGGCGCAGCGTCACAATGGCGGCGCGGCCGTTTCCGCTTCCGTCGCGAACACACGCTAGTTTCCGCCCATCAATAGAACCACCAACTCGTATCCGCCGTTGTGTCTACGGGACACCGTCTTTTTCTCTTTGTACACTTGTAAACGGTCCCTGTTTTAAGCAGTCACTTTTCTACTATAATTGTGGCCATTGTTCACAATTCTTATTTTTATATGTTTCTACGTTTAACACGCTTCAAGCTATTAATTTTATGGTATCTTTTCACACGCTATACAACTAGGAAACTCAACCGAGCATCAACCTTCCAAAAGTGGCAGTTAGAATTAACTTGGTTCTGTGGTTATGGCTGCCAAGAGCAGTCTACAGTTCCCTGAGAAGATGCTATCGCGTAGGCATGCACGAAGGACGCGTAAGTTCGAAACAGTTTTATGTACCAGTCTGATAATTAAATATACTTTTTAATAGTAACGTCTAACGTAGCCTGACGGAAAGCTTTATCCTCAGGACAAACAATATTTCTTTTTTAACGATGTTTTTTTGTAAAACAGTTGTAAATATATATGTATTGTATATATTCCAATAAGATACCTTCCGAGGAAAAGTGCACAGTTCTGCTAAATCTCACCTGTCGAATTATGTGAAAAGTTTCCCTGAAGTTGTAATAAATATCATACCTACTTTACATCAAAGTGTTAACAAATTCTGAGCTAAGGTATCAGGGAGCGGATAAAAACTGTTTATGGCAAGCTTGCCTGAGTTTAAACCACTTTTCCACTAAGCTACCAAATAGAGCCAAGATTAAGAATACTGTCCATTTGTCTTCGATTGCTTCCGATACTGTTATCTATTGAGATTCCCGGAAGAATAAGTTGTATATTATACAATAGTTAAAAACCGGTGAGCATTGCTTATCATACTAAACTTGAATAGGAATACAATCGTGACGAGATTTCAGATCTAGGAATATATTCCTAGACCGGAATATATTTTTAAAACAGTACTAAATAGTACCGTCGTAAAAATGTACTGGGTACCGTTTTTTAGATCTTTTTTTTGTGTAACACGTGTTATTTATCGGCAAAACTTAGTAAGTACCTACCTTTTTTAAGCTGTAAATGTGTTGTTTTTCTTGACTTTGCAACCATACAATTAAAGTACTTACAGCTTACTCAAGTTTACAAGAAATGCTTTCTAATTGACAATAATAAAAACAAGCATACGGTTCGTCTCTTGGAAAGCGGTCACCGTAGCTTATATTTACAGATACAGTGTCACTCGCACATTAGCGAGTGAACAAAAATAGTTGTGCAGTAAAAAGAATGAAGAAAGACGTAAAATAAAGAAATAAGAAACACGGAACAAGTCACCGATGGGCAACAACGATAAACTTTTATATGAAGTATGAAATAAAAACGAGAGTAGAACTATAACTGAAATGACACCCGTAAAATGAAAGCGGTCAGGTCGAACGCGCTGTTTCGCCCCAGCGCTGAACTTTAATGCTACGATCATTACTTTTATAGTTCAATTCTGGATGCATACAAACAAAAACGACAAGTCGCAACAAAGGCTGTCTCTGATAATCTATCAAAAAGCGGTTATAGAAATTAATAGGAAGCGGAACGTTGGTTTGTCGAGCCTCTAGCTGTATACTGTAGTGCCGGCAGGCTAAAACCTTTCAGCTATTCAACGGCTCAATGCCCGACGCACCGCGATACAGGCTCGCGGCCTTTTGACACAGGAATGCCTTTGATTACAGAGCATCATGTGTACTTCGTGTGACCCTGCACTCCTGGTCGCAAAAGTTTCAAATTCCGCAATGGCCACCGGATTTTTTAAGTATGCCGATATGATACCACTGGATTTTCAGCGATATTAAAACACTTCGCACACTCGGCCCACAATTTGTTCAGTCCACAGTTCCACAATTATAATTCTGGAAAATTTAAGAGTAGAGTGAACAGGTTTCTCTTGGATAGGCGATACCATCTACGTCTTCATCGTCACTGTCCATCAGGTGAGTTGGTAGATAAGCGCTTATTCCATTATTAAAAAAAGGTAGGTTATAATAACCATTGGCGAAATTGTGTTTTACAGCTAGTGAGGAAGGTTGCCGATGCTCCATGTGGAGATAGGATTAGCAAGGGTGTGAGTACTCATGGGCAACCGTTTAACATCAGGCGGGTCGTGTGATGGTTTTTTACTACTGAGTTCTTTAAAGAATGAGAACATTTAATGAGCTTATTTTCAAGCGATCATCATTAAATTGGATACACGTTATCAGCAAGTGGTTGTTAGTGAAGCAATCGGTAGCGGCTACTCAATAATTTAATACAATAACCAGTAATATTTTACTTGCTTATAATACTGGATATTTGTATAATATATTTATTTTAATATTGGTATGTATGTATATGTGTATATGTATGTATTTTTATAAATATGTATGTGTGTATATGTATGAATATATTATATAGGTAAGGTATTTATTATTATTATTTATTCCTTTTCTCTTATATTCATATAAGTTCCTTCTTAGCTTAACTCGTACACGGGTTATTAACTGCCCTATACACAAATCCATCGCATCTGTCCATCTGAAGGTTGTGTGTAAGAAATCACATCAGCAATCGTCTTTGTAAATGTTTTAAACTGTTCCTCATGGTCACAATAAAGACTATTGTATTGTAGTGTTCACAGCATCTATCTATTTATATAATTTAATTTTATGTTATTTTATCTTTATTGAACTAATAACGTAAATAACTTTATGTTGCAACAACTGCATCGTCACCGGAATGCGGAGTGATAATGTTCGTGGTTATGATGTCGTCGTTGTGTTTATTCTAAGATTGTTATTAATGATTGGCTTGGACAGAATAACAGCGGCTGATATCCTGAGTCCAAAACCATTTTATCTTTACAGGGTTAATGCTCACCAAGTACTGTTTTTCATATTAAGTATGTCATGTAAAAGGCAAATAAGTTTTTATTTTTCTTATACTCCGTGTACTTTGATAAAATCTACATAAACGCAAGTACAGCTAGTTAAAATATGATTCGACGAATAAACTTATTATTATATAGTTATGAAGACTATTTCCAAGAAATCCAATAACACATGTAACAACATAACACATTGTGCACACCAAAGCGATCAAGTTGCAACTATTCAGTTCACAAACTCCATTAGAGGATGAGGCAAGATGACATTGTTTGCGCTCCGTTGGAAAATCGATATTACACGGAGTCCAGTTTAACACCGACACCGACCGACCAATGGGGAGACACAAGACCTATTCACGCGTGGCTAGTGATCGTATTAAGCCAGGAAGAGTAATTTACCTGTCGCTTGCCAATATCTTGCAGTGAAATAGTATCTGAAGACAATAGATAGACAATGTATTTGTACTAAAATATTAATACATTCAGCTAAACGTATTGAATTTGTCTTCACATTGACGTTCATCAAGGGTGTTTAATAAAAGTATGTTTTGTCGTTTAGTCTTATTCAACACATGCCAAAAAAAAGAAACGAAAGATAGAGAAATATTTTAATGTCACTTTGGTATTTTTATATTTCTCTAATCTACTTATGGTCTCATCGTGCATTCTACGAACGGACAGAAATTTGCAGATGTATCGTTTTGATAGCCATCATATTTTCGGGAAACACTATATGAGGTCAAATCTACTTGCCCGTATTTCAACCTTTGAAGAGTTTCCAATAATCGGGAAGGACCCAGACGATATTAATCTCTCATACGTTTCAGGTTAGGGTTTCGGTGAAAAAAATATTTGTGGCGTAATTGCTGACGGCAGGCTTAGCCCCCGAAGTTGAACCTAAAGTTTGTTCAGTAGTAACGTGTCTTTTGAAGGATCCGATACGTGATGACTGGTGATAATAAATTTCTTGTACATAATCTGCAAGAAATCAAGTAATAAAAACTTATTACACCATACGATAATTCACAGCATCCCAGCAGAATGCTATGCACGGTCTTTAAAACCTGAAACTACAAAATCAGTAGATTACATGCAGCTAACGGGATTACAAACAGTTAATAGCATAAAGTCTTAAGAAGCGGACTAGTGTGATGGTGCTCTTAATCCTAACATAGGAATGAGAGATGCTATGAAAGCATTATCATGATTACTGTGTAAAACGTTCATAAAAATGTTAAGCTATGAAAAATGTTATTGCTTAAGCAAGATTAATGACCTGCATAATGTGAGTTTGTCATAATAAATCTTTGATGTTATATGCGGTAATAATAAATTAACAGGATTGTAGTACAACAAATATTCTTCTAAATTTAAAAACGTGTCAGTAAATCGCGAAGAATTCTCCATGCGTCTAGATCTCTTTAAAGTCTTACTTCTTGCTCCTAACTTACAAATGGACTGTGAATTTCTCTTAATCCATCCCCAAGTACTACCTTTACTTTTTGATCTATGAAGATGGAGAAAAGGCACCCGGTCTTCCGGACGTAAGAGGTAGATCAATAATACTGGGGCATCAGTTGCGTGTTGCTAATCTTGCGTGTTGCTCTCTGTGAAGCTATGCCGATGGTTCTCACCAATTTAAATTAATCAGTAAGACACGCTCTTGTGCTTCAATTCCATATCGTGCTTATTTGAGCGTGCTCTACCAGTATGCTTAGAGTCGAAAGAGCACAAAGAGCAATTTTAAAAGTACTTACAGGTAAGCCTCGAAGATATCCCACAAGCCAGCTATATAAAGAGTGCTCTGTACTGACTGTGAGACAGCTTTTTGTGTTCCAGATCATATTACATAAGCATGCACTGCTTCCATATCTACGGAGTGAGAGGCGTAGAAATGACCGTATCTGTGTACTTGAACCACACAGAGCAGCTGTGGCGAATAGGAGTTTTTCAATAAACAGTTGTCGCCTTTATAACCGTATCAACAAAGCCATTTGCATTTATCCACAACCAATTATGGAATGTAAATTGTCCCTAAAACGCTGGCTGACTTTGGACTATCAGGCAACCGAAAACCTATTGATAACATTAGTTTAATGTTTGAGTTTGGGCCACATACATCAGACACTCCATTCTACTTCACTCACTCACACCTACAAACAAACACAAGGCGTGGTGGGATGGATGGACACCTTCAACTAACATACCATTTCCAAGTATATTACAACATAATATAATGTATAAATTGATAACCTTTGATATATTTTCTACATAAATAGTAAATTCTTATTTTTTATTAATTACAGTTATAATCTGAGAATTTAAATGTAATGAGCATAATATCTTTTTATCTGGCCGTCACAAGAATTTGAAAATTGTAGTGGAAGGCGCTGGCACTTGTGATACAATGTTTAAATATATTAGTACAGGTGCTAACGTTTCATGTTATATTGTAATTATTCATTTGTGACCTATATTTTGAAATTGAAAATTGTAAACCCTCATTATGCTAAAAAATAAAGATTATTATTATTATATTCTGATATACATATATACCCAGAGGTTGTCCTAGTCCATAAAACTATTTTCTATTTAAATGTGTAGTCACAATTCGTTGAATTATTTAACATTTAGATTTACTTAAACACAAACCAAAAACAAATCTAATTTTCCTGTCGCTGATGATAGCATACTAAATGTAGGTAGGTAGGTAGTTATTACAAGAAAGTGACCTGTCATCCGCACGACAAAACTCGAAATAGACTATATCATCAATGCACACCCTCGAGGCAATCTCGTAGCCGTTTAACACGTGAATGGCTGACTGTAGAATGTAAGCGCTTAAGCGCCCATTACTCAAGCTGTGCTGGCGGTACACTACATCTGACACCTGACGTAGTGACGTCACTGCCTACTCTGTGACGTGTGGAGAGTAGGGCTGCCTTCACATCAACGAAGTATATATTTGTTCTGATATTGTAGTGATAACTTCATCACATTCCAGTGTCAACACAAAAAATACTAATTTTCTAATATGTTGTGGTATATATGTTTATATTCTCAAGTATATAGAGAATATTCATTGAGATGTTGTTCATATTATGAATCTTAATAGATAGTTTTTTCATTGTTAGGCACTAGCACGTTAGCACTGGTGAACCTTGGGGTGATGGAGAGGGAGAGAAGTGTGTAGCAGGTGCATAATCAAAAACTGCAATGTATAGTCTGTGGACGACTATACATTGCAGTTTTTGTATCAAACTATTACAACATATATTCACGGGAACTTTCATTGTATGGTCTGAATTATTAATACGATGGCATATTAAATGCATGCGCTTAAAGTACGTGGAGCTATTCGGTGCTACTATTTGACTCGACTTTTTGGAGATCGTGTATCTACGGTATATTTTATTTACCTAAGGGGCAAGCAATATTTCATCATCATCATCATTATTTCAGCCATAGGACGTCCACTATTGTATATTTACCAGTCCTTTAATAATGTTAAATCCAATTTGTTAATCATCTTGTATATGACTGTCCGTTTACCAATAAATAAATACATATTATTAACATTTTGCTCTTATTTTAATCAGATATATTTACAGATTTTTACTAAAATTATTCAACACTCCGCCAGTGAAGTTACACCGTGTAGTTAACTTACGTCCCAATGATACTGGCAAAGGCTTTTTGAATCTGAAGTATTTCTTACCTGAAAGAATGAGAAAGAAATTAATTATTGTCATATATTATAGAAGTAAATTACGTTGACGATTATAAATAACAGCATAGTTTAAAAAGAGTATAATTTTTATTCTAGTAAGTTAAACCACAGTCATTGCTGATAAGGCCTCATCGAAGCTTTTATACACCATACCCATACATTACATAGATGTGATGAAGTTATCATAACAATAAGAGTACAAAGATATAAATATTCTTGAAAGAATATTTTTTGCAAAGCACTTTATTTCACGAACATAATCCTTGTGAAATACCGGCAGAGGCACCAGGCCAACATGACTGCAGGGGATCATCCGGATCGTTCCAGCGCGTCGTGTTGGAAGCCTTCCAACCGTGCTAGCAAACCTTGATCATATCGCGGGAACGGTATTAAAGAGATTAAAGCTGCCTACAAATAGCTTCAAACTACCATAAAAAAACTCAAAAATTTGTTGCACAATTGATTTCAAAAGACCACCACGTTTTTCAGGTAACGATATAAAAAGCTGACGGGTAATATTGAGCACATATTAAATATGGGCGATTACCGCGTCATGCCGTCGGCATCTCCCTATGAGATTTTCCCAATAAACGTGTACGCAGGGATCCCGAAATACCTTACCTACGCAATCCGCCGCGGGCATCTGTATTAATGCATCATAAAAAAAGGCATTAGCATTTTAAATGACGACGTTATCTATTCTGATTTCTTTCCTTGAAAATACCTGTTAGAATTCACATAAAGCTGAAGTGCTGAAAGCAAAACCACGAAAGCTGAATGCTGTCGTGGTTTTGCTCAATTATCAAGAAGCTACACTAACTTAACAAGTGTCTCATAGTGTAAGCCGCAATTTACCACGAGCCAATAAACGTGAAGCGGTGTAGGCGTGACAAGCGGCGTGAATTATGCACCCACGTAGAAGGCTACACCCCCGTGGAATGTCATTGTGCGCTTCTCATGTTAATTTAATTTAGCTGCTTCGTACTTAGCCACGCAATAGGATATTGGCTCAATCTTCTGCCGTCTGTTACACGCAAATTATTCAAATACGTATGTTAACCTGTCACTAGGGATTATTGCGTAATTGATACGGAGATTATTTGGTGACTTTGAACGGGAGTTATGATATGTTATTATTATATTAATCTCAGTTTGATTGTTTGTTGTCTTTATATTTGTAGATATGATTAAGATGCTTTAAACCATAAACCATATGCAGAGATTTAGAAGGGAATAAATCGAAAGTACATATTATTTAATCATTATAAATACAGAAGTTTTCGAAGCTTAGTAAGCTATATGTAATAAAAACACAGACATGTAGACAGGGGCGTAACTACCGCCGTATCAGCCGTATCAATGATACGGGTCCCCAGGCTACAGGGCCCCCTAACGTGTGTAAGCAAAAATTAATAAAATGTTATCCACAATGTCACTTAATCTCGTGCTTCCCCTGAAAAAAAACATATAAAAAAACTGTCATACGTGCCTATAGATTTTGCACTTCAGAAATGACAAAAGTCAAAAAAGCAATCTCTTTAATTCCTGTGTTAAGCGTCCGCCCAAAAGATGGCAACATCCTACATCGGTTATTGCGGGATTCCCCCGTTCAAAGCATTTTTGTTTCTTTTGTGAGAAATCTCTATACTTCATTTGGGTCCCCCAACTAATTTTGAGACAGGGCTCCTCCAAGGCACGCTACGCCACTGCATGAAGGCTACATGCTCAAACAGACAACTTTACAACAGTATGCTCAGTAAAGTGGAAGTTATTTCCAAGTCATGTTGTACAGTACAGGCTTCAGAGGAGTTCCGACACATCCAGTAGAAATGTATCCACGGACAATAGACTAAGGTGCAGTAGAAGTTTGGGAGCAAGTGTGAATCAAAATCATTAAAATATCTGATCAGGCATTCAAGTGATTATATATCACTGACAATCTTACATTAAACATAAAAAAATGTCGAATAAATAAATTTTAATCAAAATAAACTTCATTAAATGCACATTCATACAAATGACACGCGCACAATTTATTTAGCCGCGATTGCCACAAAGGGTACATGCGGACACAAAGCGCCGCCCGTGTTGTCATTAACCGGCCATTGTTGCCGTGACGGACAACAACACTTCTATACACAGAGCTTAAGGACACAGATACGCTAGACAAATAATAAGTTATTTACGTACGTTACGTTAGTCGTCCCATTCTTTCATAAGAGACGAGGGCCTGGACGCCATTCTAACGCTCGGCTACTTAGTTAATGCAGAATGTCAGTCGCCAAAAAGGGCAATGGGCGATAATGCTTTTTGCGAACACACTATCAGTGCTTTATAGTGGTGTAGTTATATAGTAAAATGTTGTATAAAGTTATGATTGCACATTTTTTTCCAGATCGTATGCATGGTGAGAATTCGCCTTAATGTCTAAAACAACGTCATTTCTGAGTAACGTTTTAAGTAGATTAAACGCCAACTTTGAAGGACGGGTGTAACTTACTTTTTTCAGGAACCCGCGTAAGAATCTTAATGACTCGCTACGAAACTTTTAATTAATTCTACGAGTTAAGTACGCTTTAAATAAATTATAATAATAAGCATTCGTTTTTTTAAGAGATATGAAAGCGCAATCTTCTGGTCTTCATGATCGTGATACAAAAATTCTGTTAATACACTAAAAAATCCGAGCCGTATTTTATTTGATTAAACTAATACATTTATACATCTAGCTTACAAAGTGACAATCATGAAAGTCAGAAGTTACATCGGCAAGAACCCTAAAGGGGTACAGCGGCAAGGGGATCGTCTTATAACTTATAAGTAAAGCGTTTAATGATTTGAGTAAAATATTGATAAAGAAAAATGCTATGCACAAATTCCCAGATTGACTACAGAAATTTGTTTGAGTTGTGTTGCGATTTCAAAAAGAAAAGTATGATATTTTCCGTGAAGAATGCAATGAAAATATTTATTAGAAAAGTAGTAAACATCAATACAAATAAATAAAATTGAAGTGTCTGTTTGTAATGTCAAAATAATAGTTTTTTTAAGCTCATACAGTTATTTGCACGATTCTTTTGACTAAAAATAAGTTGTCTTAATTGTTGTCTGTCTGTCGGTTTGTTCCGGCTAATCTCCGGAATGGGTAGACCGATTTCCACAAGACTTTCACTGGCAGATAGCTGGTGTTAGGAGGAGAAGGAAGGAGTAACTTAGGCTAATTTTATTTTAGAAAAAGAATTAGAGTTCCCCGCAAAATATATAAATATGTACACGCGAGCGAAGCCACGCAGGAACTGCTAGTTGTGTATAAAATACATTATTAAAGCAGACTATTTAAATGTAACACTATAAATTCTATGATAATTAATTACAGAAATATTTGTAAATTGCTAAATAAAAAATTCTACTCATAAATGACACAAAATTAGGAAGTATCCCTCATTTTCCTGTTGCAAAATTGTTTTACAAAGTGGGGTTTTAAGATCGTACATCCCGGCGGTCTTTTAATGTCCTCAGAGGCTTTTCTGTGATTATATTTTGTTAAATTTTAAATTACATAAATTTTTTCTTCCTTCTTAAGAGTCTATTTTATTCTTTGATTTATTTGGTATTTCAGTATTTTTATTATTTCATCTGTAAATTTACTTATATAATCCGTATTCAGATTTTTTTTCTACGCAACCAATCGCGCCTAAACGAGTTATTACAAACTAGCAGTTCCCACGGCTTCGTTCGCGTGTACACATTTATATATTTTGCGCGGCACCCTAATTCTTGTTCCAAAATAAAAGTAGCTAACGTTACTCCTTATAATACCAGCTTTCTGCTAGTGAAAGTCCCGTGGAAATCGGTCCACCCGTTCCGGAGATTAGCCGGCACAAACAGACAGATAGTTAGACGGACAAACAAAAATTTTAAAAACTGATTTTTAGGCATATATATATTATTTTGAAAGTATCTGTATGAGCCAAAAAAAAAATCTATTATTTTGACATACCAAACAGACGCTTCACTTTTATTTATCTGTATTGATATAGATACAATACTTTTCTCCATATAGTAGAAGAGACGTGGAAGATCGACCTTCACCCATCTGATAATGAAATGAAATAGACATCGCTCAAGTGGATTCGAAATGATTTTCGACAGTAAATAAACACTGTTCTCTTAGTCATATGTAACAGAGCATGCGCACTTGGGTACATTCAACGGACATATCGCGTGCAGCAGCAACGTTGTGCCCTGTTCTATCACATAGACCTCGGACGCTCTACTTTCTCTTTCGCACATATAAAATTACTCCGATTCTAAAACTTCGAAGCGTGGCAATAATATTCTATGAACGGTTTTTCGCAGGCAAGTCTATATGATTGATTTTGTAATTAAATTATCTTTCTTATGATATCAATTTCTATCGGTTATCAGTTCGGTGTAGATACCTATATTGATATACCTGTTCATATCTGCTTGCCAGGTAGCCATGAACAAAAATAAGTAGGCAAGCCTACCAAGGCATATTCTCTATGTTGAAAGCTCTCAGTTGAAATTTTTTTTTCGGTTGTCAAAAGAGTGAAGGTTGTAAAAAAAAATTGATTAAAATGAATTTAATTAAAAATAGCCATGAACACTTTTCGACAGGCAAGCTATCATAGGCATGTTTATAAATAAAAGATATTTGATAAAAAATATGTCCCATCTGATTTTATCAGATGGGTGTGAAGGTCGATCTTCCACGTCTCTTAGACTAATAGCAAGAGAGATTTGGTGCAGGGTGTAATTTATCTATGATTTGTATGTATTTAGTAATACATATGTAAGTATGAAAGTAATAAAGTAAAAAAAAAATCAGTAAGTCGGTTTACGCGCTACATGAGCTGGCAACCAACATAAGTT
Source organism: Euplagia quadripunctaria (assembly GCA_963859945.1). NCBI lineage: Eukaryota > Metazoa > Arthropoda > Insecta > Lepidoptera > Erebidae > Euplagia > Euplagia quadripunctaria. Next base: position 863,155 of record OY982578.1, on the reverse strand, counting down.
CTGTTGTGAATGCATACCATGGTCTGGTCGTCTCGGTATTTAGATACGGTATAATTTTCTGGGGAAATTCAACAAATAACGATATTATCTTCAAGATTCAGAAGAGATGTGTTAGAGCTATGTTTGCATTAAAAACTACAGATAGCTGTCGCCCATATTTTCTTAAATATAAACTATTAACTTTGCCCTGCTTATACATATTTGAAGTAACTGTATTTGTGAAACGTAATCCAGGTTTATTTATGTTAGCTTCAGATTTATACAACAGACGAAAGCGAGATATTTATCGACTTTGTGTGCGTAAAACTAACACTGCACTGATGCACAAAAGCATTTTCCATATGGCATCTCTCATATATAATAAACTGCCAAAAACAGCGAAGGAAGCAGAGTTTAATACGTTCAAGAAAAAATTTAATGAATTATTAACAGAAAAATGCTATTATACTTTAACGGGTTATATAAATGACAAATTACACAATTAAATTTAAGCTAATTTATTTTATTATTTTAATTATATTAACGTCTCCTTGTGAACAATGCTCTAAATTTACATTAAAGGTATTATATATTACATCTAAAGGTACATTAGGTAATTTTGCTTAAGTTATAATAGCAAGGCATTTATTAATTATTCATGGATATAGCAATTGACTTACTATTATATGTATTATATATTATATTATGTGTATGCTGAGCGATGTCCAAATTTTGGCACGGATGGGACACACATTTTCACATAACTTTAAAAGTCTAATTTATAAAGATATTTAATAGTTTCAAGGTTGTATCGCTGCTCACTGACAATACTGGCCATAAAATGTATGAAATGAATACAAATGGGTCAAAAATAATGATTACAAAAAAAAAAAAGGAAATAGTAAAAAGTCCTACTTGCCGTAAGTTATTTTATTTTAAAATATAGCCAACATAACGTAACTTCTATAACCAAATGTGAAAGCATTGAGTCACAATAACTCGTTACTTTGTAGTGTAAGGGTTTGGCACAATCTCATGCGATTCGCAAATATCTTGCCAAAGCTAACAGCTCTTTGAAGTGCCATCATGTATTCACGCAGGTGGTTCGTTTGACTACGAACGAACCCCACTACCGGATAATTTGTTTTACGATGGAACACAGGATTCAGTTATCTATACATAGGTATACTAATAAATAAAATTTAAGTGTCGGTTTGTAATACCAAAATACCAGCTTTGTGTGCACTAAATGTTAATGAATCTTTACATGGTATTTATGACAAAAAAGTTATTTTGACTGTCTGTTTGTTTGGTTGTACCTTTCACTGGTAGATAGCTGATAAGGAGTAACTTATGCTACTTTTATTTTAGAAAAATAATTAGGTTTCCGCGGAAATATTTTATTCACGCGAGTGTAGCCTCGGTGGGGACAGATAGTGTTGAAGTGTATCTTATAGAATTTAAATGAATTTTTATTTGGAATATAGTTTGTTAGAATATACGTTAATCTAGTATAAGGATTAATTTACGACGAATTCATTGTTTAATTGTAACTGATCCTTGATTTAAAAACGAACGGTCGAAATGCATGTCTTTTGTTTCTTTATTTTTTGTATTATATTTTTTATATGTATTTTAGAATTATTTTTACCCGACTACCAAGGAAGGCCAAGGAAGGAATAAGGGAAATTAAAAGGGGATTACAGAGATATATTTACGTTACATGTTTAAAGGAGGATGCCCATTCATGGTTTCACTTTTAGACGTTCGCGTCATTATTTCAAATGTTTAAAAAAACTATTGATTTTAATGTGACTTTTCGACCCTAAATCTCTTCTATAGAACTTGGGGTTTGAAATTAAATCTTACAAGGACTAAAACTTGAATCAATTACCGTTTCCATTTTAAGTGAAATGTTGCCATTATATGAAATAAACCATTACTGGTTGAATTCAAATAAACATCGTTTTAAAATAAAATGGTTAAATAATAATATACGTGATAATAATTCATAATGTCAATTAATGTCACATTAAAATATATTGCAGTTTAGTAATCTTATTATTTCGTGTATGTAGTCGTAGTTTATGTAGTGAATGTTTACTTGAGTGTTAGTTTTGCCTATATTTATACATGGTATCCCTGTCACAATATTTTCTCGTTGTTATTTTTTAACCAAAATTGGCATTTAATTTCTCTATAACCCCAAGTTAGGTTAAAATATACGTTTATATTTCAGATAATACTCAGTGCAGGCTTAATAGTACAGTTTATACATATTTAACGCAGCATAAAAAAGTGTAAGTGTAAGTCATATTGAAATGGGCAAAGTCCTTTAATTAGGAACAATAAATTGGTTTAAAAAGTTTTTGATAGCGTAAAAATAAGCCATGTTTGTGTCGGACCCCGTGCTATCATATGAAATTTAGAATAGTTATAAATATCTGCAACCAAATCATATTTAAAACGGAACAAATAAATTGTTTTTGTAAATAAACTGTTTTGTTTGTCATGCAATCATCTCTACATTTTGTTCGACCTATATAAGTAACACAGTTTTTGTTCATAAGAGTGTGCCGGGACACTAAAGTCTAAAATAAAATAAATAATTTAAAAAATTAAAAACCCCACTGCAAAAAAGACAATTCAAAAGTAACGCATTAAAAAGACCGAAACAAGATTGAGAATAAGTTGGCACTTAGTAATAGGCTTGCCTAGAGGGCAAGTTTATTGCCACCAACCGGGGCCTGAGTAAGTCGCGTGTAGGTGTTACGTGAGTGGGACTAAATTACAGTATACATACCCCTCTGCCTACCCCTTCGGGGATATAGGCGTGAGTGTATATAATATCGTCTTGAGATTCTTAGAGAATTCTATTGTTTACTTTACTTGTGAGTTTCAGGTGCCCATGGGCGGCGGTAGTCATTTACCATCAGGTGACCCGTCTCCTCGTTTGCTCTCCATACCATAAAAAAAATGTATAAATGTATTTACTTGTGTCACCTTCTTAACTTCAATATTCAATGTAAACGCAAGCAAATTTTCTATTTATGTATCATCCAACTTCGTAGCTTAACCTACAAAATTGAGATATTTTTTCAATCCAAATATTGCTCACTCTTATCCCTAAACATGACGTGTCCCTCAGGTACGTGTGCCAATTCGGGACTCCTGTGAAATGCAATGCCTGTCGCTTCATTTTCATTTCAAATTTGTTTTCGATGAAAACTTCAAAGCGAAGCAATCTCGCAATGGATGATAAGTCATGAATATCACTCTACTCTAAAAGTGTTTAATTTAGGAATGACCTGTTCCCGTAGATACCGAAAATGGGGTTTACAGAATCGGATTTATAATGGGTGTTGACAAGTGATTGCGGGCGACAATTCTTTTAGCTCTCAAATTAAAATATTTATGGTTATGAATATATATATTATGGTTTATACGAATTAGATGAGGCCCGGGGATCGTTTCTATCTCTGCACCGTCTGCTATTGGTCTGTGAGCGGCGATCAAATACAATCATCAAGTGAATTGCTCGTCCGACGGACCAACATAAATAATAAGAAATAAACATCAGGTATATTAATGTTAAACTAGTGGAATTCACTGACATCATTGCAAAGCGTAATATTAGGTACATTTTTTAATTAAAATGCGGTCTGAAGCAGATTGAAGTAATTGAAATTAATGAAAAAACTGTAGGCAAGTTGAGTTGTAATAAGTTTTTAAAGCGTTAATTAATGGATGGTGCCACCGTGGAGCGTGAGCTGCAGCTAAACTGTGCGCTCACGCCTAACCGGAGAGAGGAGTGGGTCGGTCAGTTAAAATGGGCGAGTTGTATAATTATGTATTGTGGGCTGAGTCAGCCTGTGACCACGGCCAGTGCAACCTGGTCGAGGCAATTCAGAGATATGTAATACCTAATTCGTGATCGAGTTAATTCCCGTATAAATAAATAATTATAGCATGGAACGCGAAAGTTTAAAAGTTAGTAAAGGTGAGTTGCAATAAATGACAGGAAAAGTTAATCACAAGGCACCTGACAAAAAATTGTGACATACTATTGATTACATTATACTAGCAACCCACCCCGGCTTCGCACGGGTAGTAGAGACATCTTCAACAATCATCATCATATTTCAACCAATTTACACAAAACGTTAACAAATTATACACGAAAACCTTTCTCATGAATCACTCTGTCTATTGGTGAAAACCGCATGAAAATCCGTTCAGTAGTTTTTCAGTTTATCGCGAACAGACAGACAGACACGGAGGGGGACTTTGTTTTATAATATGTAGTGATTTACTTTTGAGCGCTAACCGAGTGTAAGTAAATGATTGTGTCATGAGTTGTTTAAGAGTAAATGCATTGTCTCTCAAAATTAGACAATTATTCTATTTAATAAGTGAGCCACACTTAATCAAACCGATTAACATTATAGTCTACGGATATTTATTTATTAAAACATACTCGACCCTTGAAGGAGACATTGGTGCACGTAACGTCATTCTATTCGGTCATTGCATTTTTCAAGTAAGAAATTTATAACATTTCAAGTAAGAAGTTGCAATCTCGGATTTTGAAATTAGGGAGAATTCTGAGAAGAAAAAATGATGGGATGCTTTTTTGATGTTTATGACTGAAGTTACTTCTTCAAGTGTTACTTTATTTGAAACCTTTATGTAACATATGACAGCATGTCAATAATTCGGTGTGTGTTTGCACAGAGTGGTTGGTTTAATTTATTGATGCGGCGCGCTCGCCTGAGTGCAATGCACACACACAGATACTTTATACAAACAGTGACTGTGAACAATATCGCAGATTGTTTCACAAATCTCACGTTGTCATGCCGAGTAAAAGATTAAATGTAAATAAGGGTTTCTTTCTTAATCTCTTGTTTCATTCATACTAATTTTTTGTTACAGATTTTACCTATCGCCTTGCGAACCAGGACACAAATGTAAATTCTGATATTCGTAATTGTCGCGATTGAGCGAAACAGGGGGTCGAAAGTGTTCGCTCAGCATTTGGGGAGGCCCCATCCGACGAAACTTAAAACAGAGAATGGCAGAGCAATTACCTCAAGGTTCGAGATTCTCGAAGAGATCGAGAAATTTTATGGACAGCTATACGCATCACGGATAATAGAACCAACGAGACTCAGCGACGATGACCACAGGGCCCCATTAACACGCCATTACACCGAGGAGATACCAGAAATTGACCAATCCGAGATAGAGGCGGCTCTTAAACAGCTAAAGAACAACAAGTCTCCTGGGGATGACGGAATTACAACCGAGCAAGGCAGGCGGGACCCCAATCCTGACAGAGCTGGCAAGTCTCTTTAACTCCGTCATCCAACACGGTTTAACACCTAGGGCATGGAGCGGGAGTGCGGTGGTATTGTTTTTCAAAAAAGGTGACAAGACCTTGTTGAAAAACTACAGACCCATCTCACTCCTGAGCCATATCTACAAGTTGTTCTCAAGAGTCGTTACAAACCGTCTCGCGAGAAAGCTCAACGAATTCGAGCCACCAGAACAAGCCGGGTTTCGAAAAGGCTATAGCACCGTGGACCACATCCATACTGTTCGGCAAATGTACAAAAGACAGAGGAGTACAATCAGCCGCTGTGTATGGCTTTTGTGGATTACGAGAAAGCCTTCGGCTCCATCGAGACCTGGGCAGTTCTGAATGCTCTGCAACGATGTCGTGTCGACTGGCGATATATCGAGGTGCTGATATGTTTATATGATACCGCCACGATGACCGTCTAGCTCCAAGACCAGAAGACGAAGCCTATAAACCTGCAGCGTGGAGTTAGGCAGGGGGATGTTATATCACCTAAACTTTTCACCAATGCGCTTGAAGACGTCTTCAAGACACTGGATTGGACTGGTCAGGGAATCAATATAAACGGTGCGCACATCTCACACCTTCGGTTTGCCGATGACATCGTCTTATTAGCAGAGTCGTTGGAGCAGCTGGATGAGATACTGCACAACCTGAATGGAGCATCTCGACGCGTCGGTCTTGGTATAAACTTGGACAAAACCAGGGTTATGTTCAATGAACATGTTATACCCAGACCGATTGACATCGAAGGTTCGGCGCTCGAAGTTGTTCAAGAATATGTCTACCTGGAGCAGGCTATCCAGTTAGGTAGAAACAACTTCGAGAAAGTAGTCACCAGAAGGATCCAATTAGGTTAGGGCAGCATTTGGCAAACTACGTCGAGGTTTCTCTTCGCCATTACCGCAATGCCTGAAAACGAAAGTGTTCGATCAGTGTGTCCTACCTGTTATGACATACGGTGCCGAGACGTGGACACTAACGGTGGGGCTAGTCCACAAATTAAAAGTCACGCAGCGGGCTATGGAGCGAGCTATGCTTGGAGTCTCCTTGAAGGATAAATTTCGCAATGAGATCATCCGACAAAGAACCAAAGTTACCCACATGGCTCGCAGGATAAGCATGCTGAAGTGGCAATGGGCTGGCCACGTATGCCGAAGGACCGATGGCCGCTGGAGCAGACGTGTCCTAGAGTGGAGACCGCGAATCGGTAAACGGAAGGTAGGACGCCCTCCAGCCAGATGAACCGACGACCTGAAGAAGGTAGCAGGGATGAACTGGAAGAGGCCTGTGTCCAGCAGTGGACTATGATAGGCTGATTGATTGATTGATAATTGTCGCCTGTAACCGACATGGTCAAATTATGTTTGAATGTAAATTAGGCTTATAAGAACACAAGTGGCTTCATACCTTGTATCAAAAAACTAAAGTGGGGATTGAACATAAAGTTTTACAAAACCTCCTTAAGTATTAATGTAACTCTGTCAGCTAAGGATTGCCAAAAATTACTTTTATTTAAGGCATGTCAATATAAATAGAAAAATATTTAGCTTGAACAGAGAGTTACTAGAACAGCATTACTTTGAGGTGGAATTTGTTCGAGTATTGTTCGAGCCGCGCGCCCCATTCCGAACGGATTATAAACTTTAAATTGGTTTACGTAGGCTTCCTCGCCGTAGAGTAAACCCCCAGGCCCTGCATCGGACTGTCACGCGTAATAAACCAGCGTTGTGTGAAAGTATGACACGTTAGATAAGGGTTAACAGTGTACTATGAGAATATATATTTAAAAAAAAAACGTTAAAAATCTCATAACAAATTTTTATGTTGAATGTTACAATAACTTTCTTGTTTTTTAAATAAAACTTTATATTTAATACATAAATTGTAACAGAAACTTTTATTGGCAGTTAACACAATGTCATACGCGTTAACACGACAAATTCAGTACAAAAGTGTTACAATATTTTATAGTATTTTCACGTAGGATTGTACGTACAAATGTATGTACAACCCTGAGTAGAAATAAATTTTGTTGCGTCAAATTTGTACGCGCTAGATTTATTACGCATACGTGTGACAAGAGTCAAATGTAAAGGACAGGAGGAGCCCTATCTAACCAATGGACTGCGTCACTAGATAGTGATACCATTATTGAGGATGTGTTTCTGCTGATAGGCTATAATTTGGGTGTAACCTAACAAAGAATTTACTTAAACGAAATATACGTAAATGTTACGAGTGTCCACAGGTACCGGTTACACCATAGTTAGTTCTGAGCGGCATATTTACGGACCTACGCTAATCTTATTATCATAGCGTTTCTTAAAATTACCGTCCGTACTCTACGTCTACTCCTCAGCAACGATGGTGAAATTGGCGTTTCATTATATATGTAGGTGGAATTTTAAGTATAATCAGGCCATCCCCGATCAATTTCCTACCAAGTCCTGACTCGTCGACGACTAATTAATGAATAAAGTACAGAGCTCACCTGTTGATCGGTTAATAATGAAAGCGTTTGTACAAGCCTCCTTTCTAGCTCGAGCGTTGATTAATTGATAATGTGGGAGGTACATATTTGCTATTAGTTATACTAGGATAACAGTGACCTAGATAAGACGCCTCTTAGATAAGAGGGTGTAATGTTTGCACGGAGTCGAACACGCAAATGACACATGTGATTTGTTTAAGTGACAACAGTGACCGCAGTAATGAACGCTTATACAAATGGAGGTATTTCCTCAATAGGGTGGCCTCATTACGAATAGACTTCTTTTGAACTTTTCCTCCGACTTTAGTCGAGAAAAGGCACAAAGAGCGATCTTCCGTCAATTTCATCCAACGTCTCCTGTCACTCCGATTGTCATTGATCTAGTGAAGTTAGGTTTCTAACACAAATGATGAATGTTAGAAACCGTCTTACAACCACTGCTATAAACTATGAAAATCACTACCTCGTTCGTACCTCTCTCCGCACTCAAGTGATTGTTATCAACTTTTAATACATTCCTACCCTTTTATAACTATTCATCAATATTTATTAACCGATCAATAGTATTGCTTTACCGGCATAACCAGTCATAATAATGTGTATTAACTCATTTTTATTAAATAGCGAACTGTTTTATTATCTGTTATAGTTTACCCCTATTTTTAAATAAATAAATTAGGGTTTTTGATGTAGCGACGCGAAGTGAAATAATGAAATTGAAACTATATTTCTACTTGCGAATACCTGTCAATAGCTACATTGTTATTTCCATTAATATTTAAAATGTTTAAGCATTTCATGCTCCTGGTAATCCGAATAAAATCAAATAAAAACAAAATAGTGAATTGCGTGGCACAGCCAGACCACTATTAAGTAGGAGAATTTCTCTCTTAATAAATTATGATTATGAAGAATTTATACGAGGCTTAATAAACAACTGTATTAGTTTTGTATACTAAATGGTTGATTCAGTATGTATAAGTCAAGAAATACTAAAGAAAGACACTTCTTAACAATTAGTTAACAATTTATATCTGTGTTAAAACAATAAACTTACACTAAGTTTATGGTTAAATTATATTTTAAGGGAGTACTAGAACATGTTTATTAACTCTTTCGCCGACACTGGTTTATGCAGCAAATTAACATGATGTATAAATATTACAGAGAAATAATCGTAACTTCTCTTACTTCTATTTTCCTAGTACATGCATTATAATGACGTGTTAGCTAACTTTCATACGCACACATACGACTGCTGTTTCTCTAGTATCGTGAGACACAAGGGCTAGAAAGGCATCCCGTGACGTAACTCGACGACGCGACGTCGCGGCGCCACAATCTGACTACGGTTAGTTCGACACCCCAGTTATTCGATGTACATTTTGGTGTTTTAAAAGGAACACGATTATTTTGAACAGTCTACGAATACACCAACCGTTCCAAATTGTGTCCTAACAAATATATAGCAAATAGAAGTTCGCGACGTTTATTTTTAATAAGTCCATCAACAAACTGGATGGTGTGAGCAATAACACAAATCACACTCATTACCTCATTTGTAGGCGTGATGGTATCGTGGCAGGGACGTATTAAGGTTTGGCAACACGGCTCGTCTAATGTAACGAATATGTCAAACTCAATTTAGCGTAGCGAAGCTAAACTAATTGGAACAAATTAACTCTGTATTTCCACGGCTGATTCCTTTAAATTCATCAGACTTTAACCATTCTGTCACAGTACCATCCTAGTCGCCAATTCCGCAGCGTGCGTGTTGTTCTTTCAGAGTTTGATTGGTTAAAAAGTACTCCTCAAACAAAGAATCAATAATGACAATAAGCATTCTATCAGAATAATCTATATTAATAATTCGGTCAAGGGGTACGGTAGACTCGATTGAAACCTTACCTAAATAATAAAACATAAAAATAATGATTTCGACAACATATATCCGCAAAATTCGGATTGTTGAGTATTTTGTTAAATTTTAACGGTGCAAATGGCAGTCACCATATTGGCCACTCGGATGCCACCTTGAGTTCGACTTTGACGTAAATCGCGCATGTACCGTCAATCCTCCAATGGTTGGCGATAATTAACGAAAAATGTTGTAAATAGAGAATATTTTTTTCAAACTAATATGTAAAATAGAGAACAAAAATATCTACCTACATTTTGTAAAAGATTGTGTATTATGTTAGGAGTCACATTTCATCCGAGCGAAGCCCGGTTTTCATCTAGTTTTATTATATTATACATGTTTATTATTTATTATGAAAAGTTGAGGAGCAACAGATTATCGTGGTACGGATATGTGATGCGGAGGGGTGAGCAAAATGTGGTGAAGAGAGTTTTATGTATGGTAGTGGACGGATACAAGAGTAGAGGACGACGAAACAAAAGATGGATGAACTGCGTGAAAGACGATATGGCTAGAAATGGAGTAAGCAGTGAACTGACGAATGATAGAGGAGAATGGAAAAAAAAAACACATTGCGCCGACCCTAAATAAATTTGAGAAAATGGCAACAAAATGATAATGGTGATGACATGTTTGTTATTACCTAGCTGCGCCCAGCGGTTTTTCCCGCGTAAGTCCTGATGCTGTTTGAATCTCGGCATAAAAAGTAGATTTTGTGTTAATCCAGGTCTCCAGCTATCTACATACCAAGTTTCATCGCAATCGGTTCAACAGTAGTTTTTGCGTGAAAGAGGAACAAACATCCATACATCCTCACAAACTTTCACGTTTATAATATTAGTAGGATTTATTACGTCAAAGAATTTTCATAGAATTGTTGAAATCGTCTTTTTTTTAAACTAAATATTATAGATCACTAAACAATGTCACCGCAACAATAGGTCGATTTGTTTAATTTTTTTTTTTTTATAACAATAACACATATACTCACACCTGTCCCGAAGGTATAGACAAAGGCGTACTATCACATTTTGCTAGTTGGCATTTGCTAAGTTGGTCCCACTCACGTAACATTGCTTATAGGGGTCGATTAGGGAATGTGAGCTCGAGCAAGTCAGGGTCGCATAATCAAAGTCAAGCCTTGTGAGAAGCAATTGGTCAAACAATCTCACGGCCAGTCTTTTAAATCATCAGACATTTTTACAACATTTAGTGAATGTACGCTATGGGTACGTAGTTGTAAATACGATAGAAAGTATTCTTATTTAACAGCGAGCTTCCAAATTTTGCTAATTCAATAAACAAATGCGGTTTATTTTTCATGGTATTGAAGATTTTTATTTATTGTTGTAGGTTATTTACAAAACAGTGTATATATCTGCGTAACGAAAATGTTAAGTCGTAGGGAAAAACTTAAACTGAAAAATATGCCGAAATGCTGAAACGTGAAACACGCATCCTACAAAATGTTGCTTGAACCGTTACAAGCAACCTTTTGCTGCTTGGTTGCTTGAAACGGACGAAGCGATAATAAAACATATTGAACTCAAACTACACAAACTGCATTATTAAAAAACGTGGACTAACAAAGAATCGATTAAAGCATAATTTCTCATTGTTTTAAGATGATCTAAATGTAGTACTTTATTAGGAAGTTTGTTTTATGATAGCTTTTCATGTAACATTTCCGGTAAATATCCCCGGGAATTTACGTTGATTTTCGTCAACATTCAGAGGGATATATCGACGAGTTTTTAAACGCAGCAATTAAATGTTTGAAATCACATAAAATAAATATTTCAGTTGTTTCACAATATGCATGGTAACAGCAAATATACGCTTTTGTAATAGGTTAACTGAAAAATGTGCTGAAATGTTTGAAAGTATTTCATTGTATCACTAACCGCTCTCCGTATGAATCTGCATTCATACCCGTTTATTCCTGCTACGCTTCTAGGACTTGTAGCGTGTAACCTTCTATGTGCGTTGTGTGTAGCTTGTAACCTTTGTGACGCATGGAGCTATGAAATGCAAAAATTCTTTTCAAATCGGACTTTTACTTCGAGTGATTAAAGCGTTAAACCAAAATAAGCTAACGATTCAGCATTATTATAGGTACAAATTGTTATCGATATTAAATAATATTTGAATAGTTCATGGTTTATTACAGATATGGGTCAGAAATCAATAAAACTGGGGCGGATTGACTCAAGTTATAACAGTGTGAATCAGAGTACGAAAATAAGCTGATGCGATTACTGCGGAGACCAGCAGTGGGACAATAAAGGTTTAAAAAAGCCAACGAACGGAACGCCCTCTGAGATGGAAGCTTAATACAATATTCGATACTGGGCTTGATTTTTGTTTTTTTTTTGTATTCAGAACTGAGATTGGATTTCATTTGTAAAGAAAATACATGAGAAGCCCCTCCAAGAAAAAAAATCCTGTTCAGCGGTTATTCTACTGAATGTCCTTTGGATCGGTAGACATAATAAAAGTAATTCATTACGCATCTTGATTATTGCTATTCATTTGTATCCATATTGTTTGATGTGTATTCATTTCAATCTTAATCAAGAAATCGACTTTTTTTATTATTCAGGATTCATTCGACCTCATTTTCAAAGACTTCATCATCATCATCTGCCTAGCCTTGTCCTAAATTAATTTGGGGTCGGCGCAATATGTTATATTTAGCTCATTTTCAAACACATAGTACCTAAATACTTTTTGTTTCAATCAAATTAGTTAAGCAGTAATATAGAAAATGCTTTTTACAACCACGTCGTACTAAGTAAGAAAAAGACTTAATTTTAAGTGAAACAAAGAAATCAATTATTTAGTTAGATCATTGAAGTAACAGTTATTTATTAAATTTATGTATTACAAAGAATGTAATGAACATTTATTTAACCGTTTTGGTACGCAAGAAATAGTGTCCAAAAATAAATGTAATGAATGCTTATTACCGGTCATTCTAAAAAAAATAAAATCCTAGATCAGTCTTAGAGCGTTTATGCCTTTTTTGGCGTTATTTTGTGTTTTGTTTAAATTTTGTTGCCTGTTACGCAAATCAATGTTTTACTTAATAGATTACATTCAGTCAGTACATACAGATAATACTTTCTAGTGTCCGTGATCAATTTATGTCCATAATATGACTGAAAAATAAATTTCAGAATGAGACCAAAACAGTAAGATCCGTTTTTTTTAATACATATAAAAATATTGATTTAACAGTTTTGTATTACTTTTTGTGTGTATGTTACGCGATATTTTAGACACATTTTTTACACATTTAAGTTATCTTTTAGTAAATAGGCTATAATAATACAGTCTTATGTATAATTATATAAAAAAAAACTTCTACCCCAAGTCTCAACTTATAAGAAATGCCACAATAAAGCAAAACAATGATAAAAACTAAACTCTGATTTCTGTCTAAATAATAAAAGGTTCAGTTTCTACAATGATATTAACTTTTTGAATGCCATAACATTTGTTTTTTTTTCGCTATTATTTAAAACTGAAATAATTTATTGTTTGTATAGCATTCAAATATCTATATTGAGATCAATCGGTAGTAAAAAATAGATAATAATTAAAAACAACGAAATGCATTATCCGACGTGCTCATCAGACCACGGAGAAGGGAAAATGTATCTGAATTTTATGAAATATTTAATTAAAAAAAACCAACAATTAACCTCTACAAAATCTCCAAAATTAACAATTTACCTCTATTGTGCACCTCTATTATACTAATTTGATTTAGTTGTAAGCACAAAAATAATCTTTTCTGGATTTCTTTCCGATTATTTCTTTCACAATGTCAGTGTTTTTAACAGTTACTTTTTATATTTCTGGCATCTGTATTTATACCTAGAATAACAATGGTATGTATATAACACATACATATACATATTAAAAGATAGAGAAAACGCAGTAACGTCTAGAAGACAAAAATTTGGCGGCATATGGACAGGGTCGTGACAGTGCGAGCGAAACTGTTGATTTTCAGTAAATTAAATGAAAATTAAGAACTCCCGGCAGTCCCTCCGTAACTCGAATGCGCCTAATTTCCCAAGCGCCAAACCTACCACGCCAAAGTCGGCTTTTACCGACGAAGACGAAAAGTCACGAAAGGGATTAGTGCTGTGGCTTAGGTTTTTGAAATATATGAATTATATTTTGTTATTTTTATGTCTGCTCTAACTCGTACATAATTCAGTAATTACTGTGTAATCGTAACTATTTAGGGAAATAAGAATATAATTGATAAAACTTCAATGCTATAAGTCATATTTTATTGTAAAAATAGGGAATAAGTAGCCATAATTGGTTGGTTATCGATATCTTGGCATCCCTACTTTTGTATTGATTGATACTTAAGTTGAATTTATGGGTTGGCGTAGACGCGGATGCATTCGCTCTGGCGGTCAAAGGGATAGGGTAGTAGGTAGTGGTAGTATTTTGTTAAAATAGTTTGGTCTAGTTTTATTTTTGTTATATTGACATTTTTTTTCTAGAATGCAGAGCGGAGATGTGATTCCATTCAAAAGATTTCTTATTGGGGCGGCTATGCAGAAAAATGTGGTAGGAGCGTGAAAACACAACAAATCCCAAGTCTAGATTAGAACACCTTGCTTAATCAAAGTGTTCTACTAAACGAGCAGCTCTGAATTAATGGCATTGCTCGTTTTCAGACAACTACAAACTACAACTTGGCCGTAAAGATAAAACAGATACGCCCCTTTCACGCAATTATACAAGTATAGGTCGTACCAAAATACGTGTTTATAGCCTGACTATCAAGTTCAATCATGTACCATGTCATGTCTTTGCCAGATACGACACGATTAATTTACTGTCTAGTATCGGGTATAATAGATCAACATCGTTAATTACTGCTGTACCTTGATAATGCGATAGATTAAGTAAATTACTCAAATCAAAACTTGACTGAGTTAATCCTAGTAATTGTCCGTTGCACATGTGATATTTACTTTTGAAACTCGATTGAAGTGAAACTAAACCAGATTAGCACATTCAAAGGCCTTCATTCCATTGCCATTTTTAATTAAAAATTAGAAGGTTCAAAAGATCGTTTACTATTAACTGCAAGATCCATAAGATACCATCCGGTATAAAAAAAAACCTCTGCTATAAATATCCATTTATTGAGAAAGGTTATTGACATTACACAACACTAGACCAATAAAAGCATATAGAATAGACAGCTTCTTTGACCTACCGCTAGATTGATATCACTTATAAAATTCTAATAAATGAAATTGCCTGCCTGTTAAATTAGCGGATTTGGGTGACGCAACTGGTACAGATTATATATAAATAGAATAGGCTAACAAAAAAGAAACAAATTGTTGTTTCACGGCATCTACATCGAAACTTAACTTAAATAATAAAAAAACTTTTGTATTGTTTAGGCTATATTTGCATGGGATATCATCAGTGGAAAAGCAATGGGGGAGGACAAGTATTCTCTCGCGGAGGGTAACAGTATTGGGAAGCAGCGAAGCTTCCTGCAAACGACGCGCACGGGGACAAAGAATGGTAGAAGATCTCTGCCCTCTATGAGTATTAGGCTGATCTGAGGGTGAACCAGTAGGGCCAGGCCGCAAAAGTAGAACCGACCAGTTCGGTAAGTGTCGCTTTGATTCCGAGATAACCTGGTGCCGGGGTATATGTATATCGTAATTGTGTTAAACATACAAAGGAGAATCAAAATCTTAATCCAGGCCGAAGCCTGTACCTCCATCTTTCTAGGAATAGGCGGAGGGGTGCGAGTTTCCGCACCTCGTAGAACTAACAAACAGCAATTATCTGATATGGCTCAACCACTTTTCTAATAGCTTAGCGCCTCAGATTGCGTTCGGGCGCGAATAATTTGCTAATGAAAAAGTTTAACAACCGCCAACTCAAATCGGAATCTTGAGCTGAGAAGAGTTTGCAACATTTCGTAAATTATTACCACATTTCATAAGTAGATGATTTTTAGATTATATTTAATTTTTATTAATAATATTCCTTATAAACAAATTTTCTTATAATATAGATAAAATTGTACAAGGCAAGGACTAACTTTCAATTCACTTGCTCGTGAAAGCTCACTCTTGCTAGGCGTACTCGGTATCATCATGTTATTTATTAGGTAAGTATATACGCCTCTTTTAGATATTGATTTCGTCTTAATTTAATTAATTTGTGGCCAAGAAGATTGGTTCTCATATTATTGCGTTGGAAAAAGACCAATAACATTTTTATATCTAAAGACGCATGTCCCACTGTCATAGTAATTATTTATTTAGATATTATTTAAAAAAATTATATTACTTTTTATGATGAGAAGAAAGGATGTCCTAAAGAAAACATAAGTCTTGTTTGAACTCTGTGTGTAATATAAGAAAAATGCGTATTAAGTTCAATCGATGTGTTTTTATCATTCAACTATTATGACGCCGTAAGAACTTGGAAGCTAAAATTAATAAGTTACCAGCGCGGCGACGGAGTTTTGCTGCTTTATAATATATATGTATATATAAACTATTATAATGATTGAAATGTGTGTGATTTTATGTTTTCTATTAAGTAAATCTTTTATTCTCTTACTAACGGCCAGTTTCTTCATGAACGAGTAAAAGTATTGACTTTTACTCAACCATTACAGATATCTTGCCAAACATGTGTCTTCATTACAGTAACAGCTAAAGTTTAGGACAAAGGAGATGCCATAATACTAAGGACGTAGATGTCATAACACTAAGAAAATAATTTCCTATGGTAATTTCCCTTGAAAATTATGGGGAGCTTTTATTACACATGGCAGCACCGCAATGTCAATGTCAAAATTGTTGGTTTATCAATATGTCAATAAATAAAAGTCGTTCGGATACTAAGAATATTGTTTATAATTTAGTGATATATTATGGAGCTTTTCGAAGTTTATGCAGAAAATGTGTACATAAACTTGACACTCGACGACAATCTTTATTTAAATAATAAATATTTATAAGTTACCGGTACAATAGAATATTACCACGTTTGGTATTATGATCATCATTATCAGCCTATTAATGGTCCCACCTGAATCTGATGCTTAATGTTGCATACCTCATGCTTTTTTTTACTTAAATTTAGTTATCTATTACTTTTCCTCATCACAGAAATATAAATAAGTTGTAAAAGATCACTACACTTCTGTCATCTTGGCTGCCAACAGCGTTACGAGCGACTGAAGTCATCATTTCGACTATAACTACCAACATGAAGATATTGTGTGCTCAAATATTTTAATAATTATTATTTTTATCATTTACAGTGAAAGATCATCTAACTTCACCAATAGTGAAATTGAAAAATTGAAGAATCTGATCAATAAACATTCAAATGTAATATTGAACAAAATGACCAATGGGTTACGTATAAAGCAAAAGCATGAAATTTGGGAAGTTCTAGCCATAGAATTCAACGCCTTATCTAACACTTATCGCAGTGTCCGACAAAAAAAACCGCAAAATTAACCGCATACGTTGGCAACCTGGTGGAGGCCCACCCCCACCTCCATTATCTACAATTAATGAATGGGTAGCTGGGCTTCTGAAAGAGACGGCTACTGGTATTGAATCTCAATTCGATGGAAACGCATCTAGCAGCAAGCAGCATTTTTATTGATTTCCAAAGTTAGTTTATGCCACAGTCGATGTGATAGATACAGCTGGAGCAACAGAAGTAAAGGATGCTGTTTTAGAAAATGTGGAACAACCATCTCCCGGAAATTATTCAATGCCACTTCACATCACATCACACAAGACAGTCATTCTTGGAATTGGCCAAAAAGAAGAATGCAAAGCTAAAAGTTCCCTACTCCGTGTCGGAGAGGAGAAATGTCCTTTAGAGATGGACTTGTTGAAGAAATCATTGGAAAATGATGAACGACGTAAACAAGGGTTGCATGAATTGCAAGTTCTAAAAATTCAGTTACAAATAGACATTTTGGGTAAGAAAAAAGAATAAAACAAATTAAAGCCATTTTTATTTTACATTTTTTGGAAAACTTACAACTATAATCCTAATAGCCTGTTTGCTTAGTTTATTTGTTTTGGTTTAAAATCATCTCATCTTAATGTGCAGCTAATCTGGAAGTAATAATATTGTGTGTGTATAATATATGTATATATTATAACTACAGGGACAATTAATTATAATCTATACTATTTTAAAGTTGAAGAGTTTGTTTGTTCGTTTGGTTAAACGCGTTAATCTCAGGAACTACTGGTTTGAATTGAAAAATTATTTGAGTGTTGGATATCCCATTTATCGAGAAAGGCTATAGGTTATACAACATCACGCTACAACCAATAGGAGCGGAGCATCAATAAAAATGTTGCAAAACGGGGATAATTTACAAACACGGACGAAATTGCGCGGGTCAGCTAGTAAAAGTATAAATCTACAACATAGTACATTATGTTACTGACCTGTTAAAATAATTGTTAATTAAATTACTGATAATAGTTTGCTCATTGCTGTTATCTATATAGTTAGGGACATGACTATCATCATTTCTCATTTCTAACTGGGATGGCAAATCTGGTTCAGGATTATTTCTGTCCCTACATATGTTATGTGACACACTGTGACTACAACTACAGCTTCTATACGGTTTTGTTTTAATCGTAGCTCTCTCTACTGTATTTCTTGTTTTAATATGACTTTTAATCTATACACATTATAAATGAATCACTATTTCCCTTGGTCACGGCATCACGCGTGAACGGCTGGACCGATTTGGCAAATTATGTAAAAGCATCAGCTAAAATTGTGAAGAAACAAATATAGCCGTAACTTATACTTTAATACGTTACTTTAGCTGTTACTTTCTATGAAGAAACTGGCTGTAAGTAACAGAATAAAAATGGTCCAGCTACTGGGGACACAGAAGTGCGCAGTACTTATCTAATATGCTACGCGCCCGAGCGGATGGGGTAATGATCGTCTCGGTAAAAAAACTGGCACATCTGCCACCGCCACGTCACAACCAACAATGTTACCTGACGTGACACCCTTTAAAAATGTTTTCCATAAATAAACCCTTCCACAGTTCCTTTTTGCGGTGATACATGTGTTGATTGTATGTGGAAAGCGAGTATATTGATAGCTGTACATTGTATATGACACTAGCGACCCACCCCGGCTTCGCACGGGTGCAATGATGATACTAAATATACTACAGAATGTCTTTATATACAACGTTCACAGCTTTTTTGTCATTAGACAATACAAACATGTTTTCTTCAGAGGTGACTCTTGAAAGAGCGACATATAATTGGCCATGTGAAAAACACTCAACGCTCAAATCTAAGACTGCAACATTGAAAGTTTGACCCTGCGATTTATTAATGGTACCGCCGCAACCGCTATGTCCCTGCATTTTAAATCTGTAATATCTTCGAAAATATTCATTGAAATTACGTGCTGTAAAGGGCCATTTTGATCTATATTAAATGCACAATGTATTTAAGGTACTTAATTGGATAAGGATTAATGCTGTATTGCTTAAAATCGCTTCGTAAATAAGCCATTATTTCTCGTAAAAAGTAAAGGATAAAAAATGGTTATGGTGGGTTATCCCTAAGAGATAGACATACACCATCGCGGACTTTTTTGTAGACCTTTTTCAGATGTACAATACTGTGGTACATTATTTTCTCGTAGGGTTCAGCCAGCGTTTGCAATGTAAACTCAAAAAAAATGTGTTTATTTACGACATCACATTAGAAACCTCTTAAGTTATCAGTGTTTCTCTACTATATTATGCATGTATTATACATATAAACCTTCCTCTTGAATCACTCTATCTATAAAAAAAAACCGCATCAAATTCCGTTGCGTAGTATTAAAAATCTAAGCATACATAAGGACAGACGGACAGCAGGAAGCGACTTTGTTTAATACTATGTAGTGATTGATAAAACCTCTTCCCAGGTTTAAAATAAATAATAATAATATATGTTCATCGGTGTTGTGAGTAGGTATCAATGTCCGTGTCAGAGGGATGAGAGACAAGTGACGTGTCAAGTATACGGAACGTATAAATGGTGGCGTCTTGTGCCGCAGGTGGCTATTACCGGCGAGCTCAATCTAACAACACCTCCGTATTTCTGCTACCTTAGTACAACTGTGCACTCACCCGTGTAATTCACAATACAGATTAATTCATTCTATTTTTTAGGAAAGGATTTATTTACAAATTTGAGAGACAGAACTCAAGAAGGAAATCAAGAAAAATTCAGAATATATGAAAGTAGACACGTATATAAATACAAAAGTTTTTAGAAAAATAATGTAGGGAATAAAGTTCTAATTCTGTTTGTTCAGATTTTTATTTAAACTTTCTGACAAGAGTTATCTGCTAGTGTAACGTCTAAAAACAAATTCCACAACGGAGAATCCACTAAACAAACAAGCCGTGTAGTGCAAAACTCTGGAACATTTATCCATCATGAAGGGTCCACCCGCCCCGGACGAAACTATTTTACATGGCTTAGTGGACTGTAGAGTTTTGATATTTGTATTGCATAACAAGGGTAAAGTTAAAGCAGGAGCCCATGAATCGTATGTAAGGGCCGCATATAGTTATGATATTACGATGAGCGTTAACGGTTCAGGCGAGATTTTCAGAAATGATTTGAGGACAATTTACTTGCCGATACTTGTGAAATGTTGACAAAATCTATTCTCGTTCAAGTTAAGCGAAAATTACTTCTATTCAAAATTCAAGTTCGGGTTTAGGTAGGTTATCCGTAGGTCACATTGGATTTAGAATTGTTACGAAAATCAGCCCGAGTCACAATTAGTAAGCAAAACACAATGCATATTTTATTTATGATGATGATAATAATTATTATGTCGCCGCACCAAACAGAAAAAAAAACAATACAATACTACCTAACTTTATAAACATTATGCCAATGCTAAAAGAAACAAACATTAAAGAAATGTATTAATTAGTACTAACTTAGTTAAGTTATGGAATTGGTAGGCAACGTACATGATGGTTATATAATAATATTTCCTTCAAGAATGGCAAATCATAACGCCGTATTAGTGGCCCTGTGTCATTGGTTTGGGCAGTAACATTCCTGAACCATTTCTAACATTTATACATATGTATAAATATATATTTCTTATATAGTCTTAGTGTTTAAGAGACCATAATACTGTTACTACAAAAGAATCTAAGCCGGGTTGATTTAGAAAAATGTAATTAACTGTTGCTTTGAACATTGAATAAATAGTGTCACAAAATAGAGTATTGATATATTTTTGGAAATAAAATGCATGTTTTTCCCTTTCAATTCCAGGTATAATTAACTGGTTTCGATGAATTCTTATCCAGCTCTATATATAAAAATTAATTAAATGGTTCGTGTCCCGTCATTAGCGGCTGTCGCATTCGTTATCTGGTCATCTATCATTTGATTCTCACTTATGTGAAATGTTTTATGTAAAATATTGTGTTAAGTTTGCGCTCTGGAAACGGTACAATCCTATATTAGTGTACTAAATAAGACTAGAACATCATGTGTACATTGGCATAGTTTATGTGCTCGAGTCCATTCAGTGTCACAGATTTAATGTGTGTTATATGATAATATGTATTATTTATTCGTGATTTAACCTTAACCATTAATTTACTGAACTAATTTATAATTTAAACATAAAATTTGGCATAACCTTATCCATATACAATTTCAAGTTAAAAGAATCAAGTCGCAAGTTCCAAGATATATAACTCTACTACTACTATTTAAGTATACTAACTTAAAACACATGATCGATTACATTAGATTATTCTAAGGTTAAGCAAATATGAAACAAGTAGAAAGTTATTCATTACAAAATGACATTAGTCTTGAATATTGTTCATGAGTAATTAAAAAATAAGTCAAGTTATAAATTAATATAAACTATAACGTAAATTCAGTTAATAAATTATGATGAATAATCTCAACGTTGTAGATTCACATGTATAGTTATGGTAATGATGAGCTAGAAATTGCCAGATGGTAAAATTTCGAACAAAATTCATTAACTTGAAATGTTTTGTTTTATATCGTTGACCAGCATCAAATGAACTGTAATTGTTTAAACATTCTGTATCATGCCAGGTCAACAGATATACTAAACCCCTCCCGCAGCTTATTGTAGTCGTTTTCTTAAATTGCCATTTATCAAATATTTTAGCTTTCTGCACTTCTTCTACATATAAATTTATAATATTCTATATTTAAAATTTCTCCGTTCGTTAAATTTACTTAAAAAGGAGTACAAAGAATTATCTTCACGTGTTAATATGTGATAGTAAATGTATGTTCGTATAATAATATTAAAACATAGTTTAACGAAAATTTAAATAACTTAATAGATTACATGTAGCCCAATCTTTTGAAGTACCTTGTGATTGATGTAATCAGTTCAGTCGCGTCAAGTCGCATGCATTATTAACTTCCAAATACTGCGTAAAAGTCTCATTAGACATAATTACCTCTTTATGAAACTTACACATACAGAACAATTTACTATTAAACGGGTATTTAATTAAGGCTATAATACAACAACTAAACGGTATAAAATTCATAAAACCCCTACCAAATCCCTAGATTTTAATCAAGGCGAGAATATTCATTAGTAATTAGTAATAAACAAGAATTCAGTCCGGCAATTAAATTTACGAACGAAATGTGATTACTTGGTACTTTGGCAGACATTAATGACGCAAGTTTTCCAATGAATAGTTTTATTGACACATCCATTCTGAGCTCTTTAATACATATTATGTATTAAATAGTTTAATATTAACTTGCTTAGATAAAAAAATTCTGTAGGAAACCAACTCATTGCACAACATTGTACTTTGCGCAGTACACAGGAATCGTCTATATAGGTTACACCTAAAGCTTCGGAAATAAGGCCACGTGCCGTACGACCCTGTGGTTTCAGTCGATTCGAGTCCGTCGTCCATGCCCGCTGAGGTGAAGACCCGAGGGCAACCACACGTCAAAAATAAAGACATGAATAGCTTTTCGAGACAGTTACGTTATCAGAAAACCGTAACGAAATAATCAGGATTACCATAGATAGAACTATTGTACTAGGATCTCCAAGTGTATTAGTTGGTTTTCCTTCCAAGTCTTGTACGACTTTACGTCAATTTCCTAGCGCTAATTGAAAGGAACCCGAGCAGTGTAGCATTGGTGGCTAACGGCAAACAACTTTAGAGTTGAAACAGTCAGACTTACTAAAGCGGTAGATAAATACATCCGATCCAAGTAAGTTTGCCGACGGCTGAAAGCTCACATAAAATAATAGTTTCGGTTTCAAGTGGGTGGAATTTATTTAAGTGTTCATATTATTATTATGTACATGCTGTAAAAGTCTAATTTTTTTATTTAGTGCTTCAATATCAATAAAAATTCACCAATTTACCACCCGACATTCTTATCAATCTTATCAGCTTACGAGACTTTTAGGACGAAAACTTCTAAAACTGTTCAAACCACACAATGCAATTACTAACAAAGAAAAATGAGTAGTTCGTAGTTCTATTCAATGCTTAGAAACACGAGTGGAAGTACAATCACTCGCAGATTTCATTACTTGTACAAACTTTTATGTACCAGGACAATATAAGTTGAAAGAAGACGGTAATGTCACGCACAGCTATTGTTAGCCAACCTCATAAAGTGTAAGTTACAACAATAGGGCTTCTTACAGCCGTAAATCAGACTGGGTGCCTGTGTTACGCACAGTAGTAGCGAGATTTAATATAGTGTGTACACCTTAAAAAATCTGATTCTGACTCACCATGCACGCAGGCGGTGCGTGGTTGTCCACGGTGGACGCCAAATGCAGAATTGGAATGGCAACAGATATATATAGTAAGTGCTTACAAATAAGCTACAAGGATTTCTAAATTTTCAGCCACACATGAGAGTTCGTTGGCAAAGTAAAATTACTGGCCATCTTGATACAATGTACCTACATGAAAAGGTAAAAGAGTGGAACCTTACAAAGATTCTTTTTAATTAATGAATTGTAATTTCACTGACGTAGCTAAAGAATTCATTGAGCTGCAGTTACCTATAAAAGAAATAAGGAAGAAAGTAGACTAAATGCCGATTCTCGCGCACTAATTGAAACAAACTCAGCTCAAAGTTAGTCGCACACAAAGGCGACTACCTAGAACTACTCGTCAGCAAAAAGTGGCGCTCCACGTAACCTTCATTTTGCCGCGATATTTACGAGCGATGATTTAGTGAAGCGAATTTTTCGCGCCACGACGAACCCGCGCCGTCGCTCCTAATAGTTGCTGAATCGTATTTTACACTGAGATGCCGACGGATCGTTCTCATTTCGCGCGGTGTGTTTATTTCACCAAACGAATTCGACGATGAAAAATAAAAGAAAATTATCGTCATTCTCCGAAATGAAGACCCGGGGGTGTGGGAGAGTTATATCCATAAATAGTGCCAGAGGATGATTTATGCTGGGCGTCACGGTTCGAGAGGCCGAGGTTGACAAATGAGGTCCCGCGACACCGCACGTTAATCACAATTTTAAACTTAGGACTTAGATCACGGTGTACGTTTTCATTATCCTTCGAGGCATACAATTTCGCATACTATTTATGTAATCCGATATTGGAATACTTGCTACTGTAAGCCAGATGTTACCAAGTACCTCAAGTAAGAATTTCGAAGGGCGTGCGCACCGAGCTGTCAAAATTATTATTCGCAGATGCTCGATAGGTGTGTGTAAATTCAAACAATATTGTTTTGCTCATTCACACGAGAAAATCTAGAGAAAATTACTATCGACCGAGGGGACGATATGAACCGAATATCTTATTATTGCGAATTCAATATATACACCGTTACGTTCGGCACGTGTTAAAATATGGCTTGGTGTTACATATTACGAATGCCTGGTAGAAAACTTCGAAAGGGTGAACTCGGTTTCGTCACATCAGTATTCAGTTTCATGAAATAATTATTTTAATCTTCACAAATACTATGCCAATTACAAGATGTGCAGCATTCACATACATGTATAATAAAATAATGCCATTTGCATATATATTTTTTTTAATTGCCTATTCGTGTGCTCATTTTCAAATATCCACGGTGGTATAGCGTAAACGCAACAGTTAAATATAATTATTCGCTGCGACACCACACTTACGGCACTTTGACACACCTGTGTGCAACTTTCAGTTACTTCAGTGGAGAGGCCATCCCTCACCTTGAGCACACTCTAATCGTTGTCGCCCTCTACAATAACAGCAGTACATTAAAGTACTTAACGCAGTGATTTCAGTTTGGTTGTCAGCAAAGTGGATCACCATATCCTATTTCTCAGAAACAGTTTAAATATCACTGAGGAGAACAAAAGAAAGATTTAAATTATATACTTCCTTACCTTCACATTTTTTTTACACTATATCCGTGTATTGAATTAGTAAATTTCAAAATTAAGAAAAAAAAATACTATAAAAGTAATTTTCATCGGACCTTATAACAGAAGCCTGTGTGGAACACGTATTAGATGTAAATGGGACCTAATGGAGGTAATATTTATGAGGTACGACCTCTTTTTACCTTCGTCTATACTTACACAAGATCGAGCCGAGATAAAAAGATTTGTAGGATAATTCTAAGGTACTCAATAAAACGTTGAACTACGTGTTCCTTTCTTTATTTTCAAAAACACTTCCATGTTAGTTTTGTGTATACATTTTGATCTTCATAGGACACACAGGTCAGGCGTGCCAAGGGGTGGGACCAAAGTATTATACCAAACATTGTGACATGCTTTCTGGTAATAAATTGTTTTCTCTTATTCTTTTTATTCTATTTATTAGTGTTAATAGTTGTGAGAACGCACTTTTCTCTTCTGTAAGATAGGTGACTTTATTTTATACTTTCTTGTGTCGTCGCCACATCAAAAACTCTTATTTATTTTCTTAAAAATAGGGACAAACTATAATAGATGATAAAACAGTTCACTATTTAATAAGAATAAGTTAATAGATATTATTTTGACTGGGTTTAAAAATAAAAGGGTAGGAATAAGTTCAGAACGGGGACTTGACTGCGAATAGTGGTACGAACAACTTGGCAGTTACTGTTACTTAGTGATTTTCACATTTTATATCAGTGGTTGTGAGACTGTTTCTTACACTTGGAAGTCAGAAGCAGGACTTATTTTAATGTAAACAGTGTATCAATCAAATCACGAAATTTATCGTATCTACCATACACATGTCAAAAAAGTACCAAGAAAAGGTCAATAAAACACAAAATGTTACCTATTCTTCCAAAATTATTGTATCGCCTTCAAAGTAGGCCCCTTCAGAAATAATACACTTACGCTAACGAATTCAGTTTTCAAAACATTTTTTAAATGCATTTTCCGAAATCGTCTTCAGTTCTCGGCGCGAATTCTCTTTGATATCTTCTATCGACTGAAAACGGATACCTCGAAGTGGTAATTTGAGTTTTGGAAAGAGAAAAAAGTCATATCCGGTGAATACGGTGGTTATTCGATAGTATTTGTTGACTTTTTGGTCAAAAATTCATTCACAAGGCAAAGATATCAGGCCTTGTGCGATTTTAAGTAAATCCAAATCTTGGGGCCTAGTCGAGTGGCAACGTGTTTCATGACCAAGCGATCGATTAAAATGGTACGAATCGATTCGTGAGACACAGAAAGTTCAGCAACTATCTCTCTCAAACTTGAATGAGGATTTTCAGTCACGATTTCCTTCACTTTAGCTATGTTAAGTTCAGTGGAAGACGTTAATGGCCGACCAGAGCGAGGCAAATCTTCCAACAAATTTCGACCGCTTTTGAATGCACTGTACCACTGTATGCTTTCTGTAATATTTTCAGCGACTCTGACATGAAATTTCATTCGCAATGCAAAATTTGAGATAAACTCTTTGTTCGATGTTTTTATCCATTATAAAAATCGCAAAACACTCTTGAGATGAGCTTACAAAATCGAGTACTGAAAACTAACTAAATGACAGATATTGCCCAAACTTCGCGCCAATATAGAAAACAGTTGTGCCAAGTTAACCACTTTTACATAATCTCTTTATATCCTAATATGTGGAATAATAGCGACAAAAATATACCTACTTTAATTTCAAGAGTAACAAAGATTTTAGTAACAACAGTAACAAGTTTGTATCTGGAGCTTATTCAAACATTTCATTCATCGTGGGAGAGCCATGCTTCGGCACGTATGTGCCATCTCGACCAGAGTCATACCACAGCCTCACAGAAAACCGGCAATGAAAGTAATGATTGCATTGCTTTTCGTCGAGTGAGTGAGGTTACCGGAGGCTAAGGGTTATCAATTCCCTCCCCCCTTTCCCTATATTCCACCCTTCCCCTACTCCCCTTAAAGACCAGCGAAGCACTTGTGACTCTTGAGTTGTAGGTGCCCATGGACTGCGGTAGTCATTTACCATCAGGTGACCCGTCTGCTCGTTTACCCCTATTCCAAAAAAAAAATCATTTTCCTTATGTCAGCGGTGATCGGTATCTAAAAACTATAGTAATACTCACTAATTTATTGTCATATATTTGTCATAATTTGGTGTCATATTTATGAACTGATAATGCTCAATAACCGTAAACGTCTCCAAATGTACTATGACCGAAATGTCAATCATAGTTACTTACCCATAAAAGTCAAATAAAACCCGAATCAAAACAGAGAATGGTCTAACTTTACCACAAATAATACTTACCAATTTCAGTTTGTTTCCCTTGTCATAAATAAACTAAAAGCCAATAAATAACGTTACTTTCCGCATGAACTCTTCGAGGTATTTCCTTGTTGAAGGTAAGTAACACACAATTCTGCCACTTGACCTTTAATTTCTAGCGTAGGTGTTTCACATATGGCGTTTAATCAATCTCAATTGTTTATTAAACTCCTAAAATACGTATCTACCTACGTGTCTGTATTTGTGTACAGCGTTATGTACCAGTATGTACCAAAATTTTCTCAATTTTATAAATTACTAGCAACCCGCCCCGGCTTCGCACGGGTAGCAGAGACATTTTCAACAATCATCATCATATTTTAACCAATTTACATAAAACCGTAACAAATTATATACCTAAACCTTCCTCATGAATCGCTCTATTTATTGCTGGAAACCGCATCAAAATCCGTTCAGTAGTTTTTGAGTTTATCGCAAACAGACAGACAGATAGTCAGACGTGGCGGGGGACTTCGTTTTATAATATTTAGTGATGTAAGTATATCAGCGTTGGTTAGACGTCATCCGACTGACCATAATAATGTTCCAATTCGACCCGTATACACTTCACAAAACCGTAACACAAAAAACAGGTGAGTAAGAGGCAGAGTTTATTATTATTGTTATGATGATTTATTTAGCAAATATGTTTTTTATTTCCAATCTTAATTTCACTATTACAACAGAATATAATATCATTTATGTCGGTAGCATTTACCGATTTTTGGTATTTATAACACAAAAGGGCCATAACCTACCCATAAGTGGGAGAGAGAGCGCAATATTGTTATTTTGTACATACCTATGAACCCTATCCCTAGAATGCTTACAATCCACCAAATAGTATTATATATTATTTCACTTGTGCTATGTAAGTTAATTGCGCTCAATTATAAGAGTTGTAAGTAGTATGTTCTTGACACTTATTCGATAAATGGATCTTGCTTTTACGCCTTCTTTCCACATCACTGAACTTTAGAAAGTCTTCCCTAAATTTAATCAATCAATCTCCTTAATAATATACGCATCTGATAACAAGAGACGTCTTTATTGTTAACTCATTACAGCAGCTCTCTCTTATGCACAGTTAGGGAAAGCTGTGATACCACAGACACGACGAGAACGTACTTTGACTCGGCTCAATCAAATGCCTATTTGACGCTACTCGCTTCGTTGTAACAGCTAATGGGAATACTCACGGACGAGACCCCCTTGTATGATGCTGCGTAGTTCGCCTAGTTGAGTACTACACAGTAGACTTTGATGGCGACAACGTGAATTAAGACCTGTTTGAAGATTTGGGACGGCAACACAAATTAGTGTTGTCTAAAATTTTTCAGGCATGCAAAATATTCTGGACCTACATATTTTAAGTGTTTTTTGTTTTTATCAAAGTAATATGCTCAGCTAAATAGTGATTTTGTGTGAAGGGCCCTGTGAATCTGAAATAACAGGTCTTGTTGCAATAATAAGAAATATTATGAAGTGCTGCACCTGGTAGACTTGTTACATATATAAGCGCAGTCACTAATGTGGTGCCGATAAAGTAAATCCTTAAAAAACTCGGGTTCGTGTAGATGGCAGCCTAAAATTGTATTAAAGATCAATTGGTCACAATTGTAAATTTAATAATAATCTAATAATCTAGGGAAATTTCTCCTCCCGATTCTCATTTATACCCATACTGATGTCAGTTATATGAAGCACAACTTGAATATTTTTATATACGATTATGAGAATTACAATATTTAGTTAAACTAAATAACGATTTATGTCTAAAAACGTCAGAAGAGTCTAAAGCCAAATTAAAGAAACAGTTACACATTTGAAGATTTGTACAAGAAATTAAGTACAGATTTTAATTATGTACAAATTGTTACACGGGTGAGTCATGGGCGCTTCTAATCTGCGAAAATTATTATAAAGCACGTAGCCGGTGCGCAAATAACGACAGTCGCTAAGTCACTCGTAATATGCTGTCTTTACATGCGCGACAATTAAGCCTGTACACAATGTGGCACGTGTATATATGAGTATACACGTTGCCTCATATTAACATATGTGTGTCACATATGTTTGTACATGAGCTTGTTTAATGACAATAAATTCTACACGTAGGTCGCAATGTGTAATATTTATTCGGAGCTACGGCGTTAGCCTGTAAGAAATGGGCAAGCAACGAAAACTTACAGTCACACTATTAATCGCTAACGCTCAGAGCAGAGTTAAGAGAAAATGACGATGCATCAAGACGCAAAAAGAATAAGAAGATATAGGCCTATCGAACATTGTAATAATGGCTTTTAACGTGAGTGCCCGAATGTGGCAATTTGTGATCTGGAAAAAAGAATACTTAAACATTGCAAGTGAATTATACTCTCAGCGAGGCGGGATGCCTTCTACAACATTCATGTATAGGAGACAACACATGTAAAGACATGGGCAAAATTGAGGAAGATACAAAAATTCCTAGACAAACTGTATTAACGCAATTGAAGCTGCGGTCAAAAGTGCTTAAAATGTCACTAGAAATAATTTTAGTTCGTATTTTTAGATGATTTTGAGTATAACTTTCCAAATAACACATCTGATTTCACTGTGTCTCAAAAAAAGCATATTTTATCATCGACTATATTTATTTCAGAAATTTTACAAATTGGTAAATGTACAAATACATATTGTAATGTAGCTTTTAAAATGTTACGTTAACTGTTCACCAACAAGTTATCGTAAGTACTTAGTTCAATATCATATCATAATTTTTTCAAGATAATTTGTTGAAAACGTATTGTGAGAAGAAATTGAGAAGCAGTTGGGATTCATTAAAATTAAGTTCATTCAATCGAATTTTTTTTTAATAACAAATGCACGATTATCACAGTTTATGTAATATTCAGAGCAACGTAACATTGGATGCGATGCAGGCTTGCAGTATCGCAAGGAGCTCTAGCCGCGTCCATTTCACGAACCAGTGAATGCAATTCCCGATCCGATATAGAATTGGACGACATCTATTCGAATGACGTAGCTAAACGGCTTTAAAGAATTTCAGGATATGCGACCAAACGGGATACCGACTACCACAAAACTCAATTTTGTTTTATTCCTCAGAAATGCTACGTATTTTATCAGAAGTGTCGTAATTTTCCTTATTTAAAACTGGTTACAGTTAATATTAATAAACTTATTTATAATAATAAAAATATCATCAAAGTTTCATAGATTAAAACGCATATTTTTTGTTTGTATGCCTTAACGTACCCTTAATTAGATATCAAAAAAAATAAATTAAGTACAAGAAACGTTATTTGAACAAATATTACAATTCATCCAGCCATATCCTTACCAAACACATATCCAGAACTGACCATGACCTCTCTTTGTAGTCGGGTAAGTAAGGTACTCGACGTAATTGTAAAATACAAACTCCAAGTAAATTGAACTGATAGAGAATATTCGAGTTCGAAATAAGCCGCAGAGAGTAAGCCAGAGTACACACATGTAAACTAAAACAAGTAAAACAACACCACGACTAAACCACCGGCCTCGACCTGTTGGACGGATAATTCTATCACGACATGAAAACCAGTTACGTAACTGATGTGGGTGACTAGAGGAAACCAAACAGGTGTATCACAAAAATCGATAAAGTGCAAGTCGCGCCCTAAGGAAAAATAATGTTTATAGTTTAATAAGATTTTTTTTAATTGTTAACCTAATCATCCTTAAGGTTATCACACACTATAACGGCACAGCTGCAGCACGGCGTCGTTGGCGGCTCGCAGTCGACGCGCTGTAAGCACGCGGTCAGTTCGCTTACAGCGCGCGGTCCGCTCGATTGCAGCGCGCCGACTGCTATGCTTGCAGCAAGCGCGCTTACTGCCCGCCGTTGGCTTTTTCATATTGACATTATGAAATATATTATACGACCACGTTTAATGCTAAGATTTGAATGACAAGTTAATTGCTGGGTTGGCGCCGTGAAGCCGTGCCGTTATCGTGACGGTGTGTGACGATAAGTTGATCTTTATAGCAATTAAATGCATTTGATACATGTATTCCACAAGTCTTTGATCGCAGTCAACATGTATTATATATTTATGTATTATAATTTCTAAGATAGTCTTAAATACAGAAACAACATAATATATTGAAAAATATATTTTTCGTTTGTTGTGTTTATCTATCTCGTGAAGGTATTATAGTTAAAAACATATATAGGCTTAAGTTAAGACTTCACCAGCACACAATTGGGGAAATTGCTCAAACAAAGTCCTTGAATATGCTACATATCTGCGTACTTCAAGTATAAAACGATAAATATGGGCTATAGAAAATTGTTAGAATATCTAACAATTTTCTACAGCACACTTTCTAATATGGGCGGTATAATGTTGGGTAATATTTGAACAACTTCAACCGGAGACGCCTGACGGATGATATTATTTAATTGTGGCAACTGTCAAGCGAATTATATCGTTGGTAATATTATACCTCAGCATAAAAGTAGTAATTTACAATTTAATTATGAAATTGTTACTAAAAGTAAAAGTAATTTTATACTTTATTAAATAAATTAATAACAATAATAATAATTAGTTGCCAATAAACCTGACATAGTGGTGATAGATCGATCAGAGCGCCGCGCAATGATTATCGATATCGCTGTTCCTCATGACGACAACCTCGTGAAAGTTGAAAAAGAAAAACAAATCAAATATTTGGATTTGTCTCACGAGATTGTCGATATGTGGAATGTCGATTCGGCGATCATTGTTCCGATCGTCATATCTGCTCATGGATTGATAGCCAAAAGCTTCGATCAACACCTTAAGAGGCTCGCGTTAGACGGCTGGATCAAAGGACTGATGCAGAAGGCAGTTCTCCTCGACACGGCCCGTATAGTGAGGAGATTCCTGTTTTTGGAGCCCTAACCACCGGTGTCTTGGTCCCTGTACCCGATGTCGGTGGTATACTATTTTTTATATTTTTAAATATATATTTTGTTTTATAGGTATTTAAAAATGTAATTAATAAGTTTTACGATAAATAAAGAGAATAATAATACCTTTACACATCTCACACATGGCCGTCTGATCCCATACTAGGCAGAGCCTGTACTATGGTAATCAGACTGCTGATAAACATACTTATATATTTATAAGTACATACATATTACAGAT
This sequence comes from Euplagia quadripunctaria, assembly GCA_963859945.1. Taxonomy (NCBI): domain Eukaryota; kingdom Metazoa; phylum Arthropoda; class Insecta; order Lepidoptera; family Erebidae; genus Euplagia; species Euplagia quadripunctaria. The sequence goes on along the minus strand of OY982578.1, from coordinate 830,356 downwards.
AAATTACACCCAGACAGAACAAATAATCATACTCATCCCACAATTATTTGTCCTGGGTGGGAATCGAACCCACGACCTCTGGCTCAGCAGTCAGGGTCACTAACCACTAGACCAACAGGACAGTCTTATAAAATAAATTGGCCTTAGATGATATTATTATACACAAATTTGGGAAATAAACAATTTTCATGATAGATATATTTCTATTGATTGTGAAAGATTCTTTTGCACAATTTATAATCGGGTCGTTAAAAAAAAAAACCATTTTTGTTATGTTTTTTCAAACTTATCATAAATTATAATAATAGTCGATGAGAAAAACTTAATTATTATTTTTTTAAATTAGTTATTAACAATTCAAGATTGACAAAATTATCAAAAGAATCACGTGACTGAAAAAGTTAGAACGCGCCTCAATTTGTAGCCAATGTTTGTGACGTAATAACGTTAAAGAAATTTCATGATAATACAGTGTCCAACGTCACAGAAATCTAAATAAGTTAGATTTCTGTGGGCAACGTCATAGAGTATACAAACACTACGTTAGAGTCACGGTAATACTATCCATATTATAGTATTACCGTGTTAGAGTCGACGTCTTCTAAACTGTCAAAGCACTGTATCAGCTATATGCTACGATGAGTAAAAATTAACATTATGATGTCACGCGCGCTCGGGTTTGTTCGGGAACTGTCGGCGTATTTTCGGTACTTGGTTCAAACATTTATTTTTAATTTGATACAGTTTTTTAATCATAGGAAAAAGAAATCTAAAAATAGTTTTTCTATCAAACTTATAAATGATCTTTTCATTTATAATAAAAAAAAAATCGGACACCCAATTATTTATTTACTACCTAAAAAACCCTGAAATACATTTCTATCCACACACAAATTTGAGAAATACGGTAACCTACCTACCATAAGATAACTCTTGTATCCAAACAAGAGTTATCTAGAAGAATCCATAGCCTGTATTATAAAATTTACTCTCTTTCCACGACCGTTTCAATATTTGGATCCCTATAAAAACTGAACTGTTTTAATAAAGCAAAGGTAAAAATCGCGATATTTAAACACGAAACCAATTAATTTTCTTTCGATTGGCAACAACTTGTATAACCTTAGCAAGCTTCAACGAATAAATACAAAAAGCCGCAAGCGAAGCATTTTTATATAAAATAAGTTTATCAGAAATAGATTCCGTTTGACTGAGTTTCAAATCATCAACTTGTATTTAAGATATTTTTCGTTTGACAGAGTGCTCGGGTCACGATGTTAAGTCATATAAAAGTTAGGTTATTGCAAGGGCGAATGAAATAAAACATCTAGGGCTGCTTCTCTCATTTGTTACATCTGTATATTGTAAGAAACAAAACAGAATATTGCAGGATTTTTAATGTAACTGAAAGCGTTCCTCATAAATTCTATAAATATAAAGTGAACCATTTCTGAACTAATCATATTAATAATAATGAGTGCTGCTCAGCACTGTGTTGATAACATAATTTAAAAAAACGCGCAAGTGCGAGTCTGACTCGAGCACCTAGTGTTCCCTAACGATCCTATTAAGGTTCCTTTTTTCCTTTTGAGGAACGGAACCCTAAAAATAACGCTCATATATGAGTAATTGTAACCTGACGTAAGTTGAATACAGGAGATGAAAAATTATGAACATGACAGGATAATACTGATTTCACAACACTTCTTTCGAAACAATATTGGCTGTACGTCGACAGTGAATGTTCACACCGAGCTTCCCTCCAACTCGAACAATTTAAGTGGGCAAAGTAGGGTAAAGCTCAAATGAAAGAGCTCTAGCGAGTGTTTTTAGACCCAAACAAACCACGCACCTCAATTAGAACCGGATATATAGAGAAAGCAAGCTATGAAAACATAAGAAATGTACGGGAGGAAATCGCGTTTCAGTACAACTTGAGTAAGGTGAAAGTTGGGCGATTTCCAATGCTTGATGACAAATCTGTGCAGCAATACCTTTTATTAAAAAAAAGCAAATCAGTTGAATAAAACGGCCGGACGGACTCGTCATAGATTTTATTATTTATCTAAAGATTAAGGCATGCTTCCTTTTTTAAAATTAGTATTGAGTACAGGGTACTAATATTTCTGCGAATCTTATAATCATATTATAAATAGGATATTATAAATCTTTAGAGCGAAAGTCCAATACTTTAAGGAGTAAACAAAACAACAGTACAAATCAAGACGATTTTCAATACAACGAACTTCGAAATAACTAAACCTTTATATATTACTAGCAACCCGCCCAGACTTCGCACGGGTAGCAGGGACATCTTCAACAATCATAATCATATTTCAACCAATTTCCACAAAACCTTAACAAATGATATACCTAACCCTTTCTCATGAATCGTTGTATATATTCATGAAAACCGCAAGAAAATTCGTTCAGTAGTTTTTGCGTTTATTGCGAACAGACAGATAGACAGACGCGGCGGGGGACTTCGTTTTATAATATGTAGTGATATCGAACTATTTTGTTCCTGCTGTTTTTATATATGTACTGCATTATTTATCTTTTTTTTTTATCTTTTTTAGAAAGACAACTTCCGCATTAGGAATTACTCCTGTGTCGCGGGAGGCTTTACAAACATACAAAGAACACCCAGACTCGGGTGGGAATCGAACCCACGACCTATGGTATAGCAGTCAGGGTCACTAACCACTAGGCCAACAGGTCAGTCAGTCAGTATTCTGTTAGTATGTTTGAAATCGGTCTGATAAAACGTAATTCAGTGGATTCAAATATAACCTTCAAAGATCTTGTGGAAATCGTTGCTCTATGGAAAGATATACGAGGGCTACACTGAAAATTTCGGGAATCAAGGAAGTCACACAACATTACTATTTAAAAATGTATTTATTGCTTTTCGAAGTATTCTCCGCAAAATTTGACACATTTTTCCATACGATGGAACCAATCATTGAAGCAACCATTCCATTCGGAAGTTGGGGTCTCCAAAATGGCCGTTTTGTAGGCGTCCACAGCTTCTTCAGGTGATGAAAATCTCTGACCACGCAATTTATTCTTTATTTTAGGGAAAGTATAGAAATCATTAGGGCTTAGGTCGGGACTGTACGGCGGATGGTCTAATAATTCTATGTTTTCTTGCTCTAAAAACTCTTTTGTTCTGTGCGCGGTGTGAGAACTCGCATTGCCGTGATGGAGGATGATGCGGCGGTTGCAGTTCTCTTTACGGAGTTCGGAAACGACCTGTGGCAAACAAATGCTAGCATACCATTCTGCATTAACCGTTCTTTGTCCCTCAAGAGGAATAGTCGCAACATGGCCGGTTTTGGAGACAAACGTGGCCACCATTTTTTTTGCAACACTCCGTGAACGCACAATTTTAGTTGGCTTTAACTCATTTTCGAACACCCAAACTCGTGACTGGTTTTTTGTTTCGGGTTCGTACGCGTATATCCAGGATTCGTCACCTGATACAATGTTGTATACAGCATTTGAGGATCCTGCGTGGAATCTTTCCAGAGTTCTGACGCACCAAGTAACGCGAGCCGCTTTTTGCTCTTCACAGAGCAAATGCGGTATCCATCGGGAAAACAACTTTTTTACACCTAATTGTTCATGCAAGATTATTTGTATTTCACTCATGCCAATGTCTAAATTTGCCTGAATTTCGCGGTATGTCACATGTCGATCTTCCTCAATCAGCTTACGCACAGCATCAACGTTTTCTTGGGTGACTGCAGTTTTTGGACGACCTTGACGGGGATCATCACTGAGCTTGACACGTCCACGTTGAAATTCAGCAAACCAGCAATAAATTGTGGTTTTGGATGGGGCTTCATCACCAAATGCAGAAAGCATCCGGTCAACATACTGTTTTTGTGTTAAACCGCTTCGAAAGTCATAATAAATCATCGCCCTTGAATTTTCTCGAGTCAATTCCATTTTCTCAACGACTAAACAAGTTTGAGAAGACCTTGTGAGAAGACCGAGAATCTTTTTCTTAAATAAATAAATGGTATTCGATTATTAAAATTAAAACCAAGGAATTTTCAATTAAAAAGATTTTAATATGATAGGAATAGTGGAAATATTCCATTCCCGATACTTTTAGTGCAGCCTATGTACATAACCACAGAGTAACGAATTATGTACACTGAGATTACAACTATTTAAACTACTGTCCAATTTTGCAATGAAGACTATCTCTACAAATGTTTTTATTATATGTAAAACTAGAAGCGCCCCGCGGTTTCACCCGCGTAAGTCCCGATCCCGTGGGAATATCGGGATAAAAAGTAGCCTATATGTTAATCCAGGTCTTCGGCTATCTACATACCGAGTTTCATCGCAATCGGTTCAGTAGTTTTGGCCTGAAAGAGTAAAAAAACCTCCATACATACATAATCCATACATCCTCACAAACTTTCACGTTTATAATATTAGTAGGATTTTCAAACAAATTACGTTTATCAGCAACAGTCACGAATTCATCACATTCGATAAAAACTCATGCGTGATTTCATTACTGGGAACTGCCTGCCTTGAAATTGTGTGGTTGAGGTATTACTTGTTCATATTTTACTTGAGAATGCTATTTTAGTTAGGATTTTTGAAGTCATTTTAAAGGCTTTTATAAAAGAGAAGACAACAACACATACGTTTCAATTTAATATTTAAAGCAACGTATAACGTGTCATCGCCATCACAAGATATTCACTGCTGCGTAAATCCCGAAGACTTCATCAACGCATAATGTGCAAATTAATCTATAGCCTGTATAAGTAAACGTTATTGATTGTTTCAGGGATTCGTCTGTATAAAAACACAAATGTGTTATTTTTACATAAGTGCTTTGGCACGTTTATCCTTGTTAGTATAGAACAAAAATTATAGGAACACATTTTCAATCACGTTCCGTTGTGTATCTTATTCAGTTTAGACGCAAACAGCCTTTGTCACCCGAACGTGTTCTAAAGGAATTGTTTTTCAATCATTCATCAAACGCTAATGATCTTTATTTATCAAGTTTCGTTTACTTTATACTTTCCTGGTAACTTCTCGCATTTTTTCCTTAGCAAATACTTCATTTTTAATAACAACGCGTCTCATCAGTATTCTGCATGAAAGTCAAACTAGTTGAAATGGTAATCAAATTCTTGTTTTTGTAGGACCGACCTTTTGCTTAATTTAACGAGTACCCGTCCTATGTAAACTCTCTGTTCCTTGGAAAATAAACCTCCTAAGGTCTCATAGAAACCAGGTATACTATCCCTAAAGAAAAAATAGTTATTGGACGTAAATAACCTAAGAATTATGAATCAATAAATCGAGAAACAAAGCCATAGAAAATTAATTTCTCCAGACGAAACTAGCGCTATAAAACTGGTTGTTTCCTAATTACGAATTCGGTTATATTGTTTACGGTTCTTGTGTTCAAAAGAAAACGATGTACAAAGCAAAACTTCTTATAAATATAGCAACGTTCAAGATGACGTAATATCTCATAATATCTCTGTTCATTCTGGGAAATCGTTACACCTAACTTTGCTCAAATCCTTGTTACTTCCAATAATCTCGGTATAAAGCAAGTTATATTGATATTAGCGCTGTTTTCAGTATTCGCATACCATAAATTGCAAATGTCTGTACTTTAAATTTACGGTAATGTGAATTGTTAGCGTTCGTCGTATCGTAAGTGGATCGCCTCGGTAACGTGACGGTCGAGATAGGAGATAGAAGCAGTATCATTGCGTAATAAACGCGAAGCGATAGCGCCGGGAACGGTATACGAACACCGATTGTCTAACTAAATGAGCCAACGAGGATTTCGACTAACAGAGTTTTAGCACAATTATATGATTGGCCCCACGCTACTTCGATTTTCTACGTTTTCTTTAGGTATTTTTTGAAATTCTAATTCTTTTATTGTCCTTTAGTAGGTGTACTTAGCATGATCTTACATTATACTTTTATGATCCATTGACATATATCATAACATGCGGTCCACAAATATTTATTTCCATTGCTATGTACATTGGTTATTGTTTTTACTATTCTTATATACAACAACAGGAACTCAACAGTGTTTGTTATAATTATTGTGAAACAGATTAAAGAAAAGTATTGTAAATTATAATCGGTAATGTATATAAATATTATAAATAAATTTCAAGGTGTTAATTGCGTAAAATTTGAACTAAATTATTATAATATAATATTGTTAGAAGGAAGAATGTGAATTTCAGCGAAGGTATAAAATGAGAGCGCGCGCGATTGTAAACTCTCTTTTGACCGTGGTCGTTCGAGGTAGCAACATCGCTCAAGAACAAGGATTAAGGTAAGGATTAGGTATTGGTTTTGTTCCTTGTACTCATTAAATTATCGTTACAAGTTAAGTGTTTTGTTAAAATAAATAAGCCTATGAGTTACCTCGCGTGACGTGATATATTTTTTTATCATTCCAGCTCCTGATTCCTAACAATGTATATAATTATATAATAGCATATTATGCTATTCTATTAAACCGATATCAGGTTTTTTTTCGCGAAATACTTAACATGGATTCATCGAGACCGTGAAAGCATTTTTCTTTCAACCATTGTCTCAATCTAGTTTTAAAAATTGATAATCGCTATCCCTTAAGGGTGTGCTTGGATGATTGATTATATATAAATACTTTACAGCATTTTTATACGAGTTCGTTTTAGCTATGCAGTTTCATACGCAAAATAAGGCCTCTCTTCTCTCTTAATCGAAACAAAAACAAGTTTTCAGGAGATTGACAGATCGCCAATTTTCAGTTGTCGAGTAGGTTTCTAGTCCTATTTGCGTCCTTTCTAGTCCTATTTGCGTCCGAGCAAGCAAAGCGTGTTCCTTTCTGGATTAGGGCAATTGTATTTCTACAGGTTGTATTTTATAATGTTTGTTGGCGCAACGTGTTATTGGAATTCCTCGATATTTAGAACTTCTTTAGTCATGGACGACGTTGAAAAGAGAAGTTTGATGTCGCCTAATTGGCCACTTGACCAATTTTGACCATCATTTCTAATTAAGAATCCTTGTTATCTTCTGACATAATGATAGCCCAAATTCTTTAAGTATAGATGGTATGTTTTGGCAGCAATACGTTAAAATTTAACTAAATTTATACCGAATTAATCAATTTCTGTTTATGAAACAGACTGAGGTTTACATGAATTGTGTAAATAGTGTAATACAGTCTCAATCCTGATAATAGCCAAACAATAAGTTTGCCTGGATAGGCTGAACAGTTTGTGAATCTTAAACTTATCAGTAATAAAAAAAAATCCGAATTATGTAGCTAACTCCCAAACATACACTCTACTTAAAAGGTTCGTGAGAAGTATTTTGCTTAGTTGGATTCGGGAACTAGTCCCGATGCTGACAAAACTTAGCACAATACATTGGATTAGGTGTGATTTTTATTCAAAACTTGCAACATTGACGGCGGAAATCGTTTTGAATATTCAAACTTATTTACCGATTCTATTCGGTACGCAACTTTTCTCAAGTTTCTGCATCAAGGGGCCATATGTAGTTATACTTGCAGGAAACTTATGAAACACTGGTACGAAATCTGGTCGAAGTTATTTTAGCACAAAAGGCGAGTTCCTGTTATAAAAGCTCAAAAATGCAAAATTCTTATATGGTAAACAACGGTTAGTTTGTTTCACGAAGCTTAACTCGCCGCTCTCTCTATGGGTGTGTACGTTGTAAACACCATTAATACGGTTTACAATGCTGCTCGGTCTCTTGTTATTTTGACTACAAAGTTTTTAAAACCATTTGGCTAAACGGTTTTAGCATTCAAATAACGGTTATTTAATTGTGTGTTGTTGTAATGGATATAAAATTAAATCAATTAAATACTTCGTATATTATACATTTATATAAATGCCTGGTGGGTTGGAATCGATAACGGAAATATGTAACTAAGTAATAATAAATAATAAAAGAACCTAATTCTTCAATTACTGAGAAAGGCAGCTCAATATCTTGGTAAAATATTATTTTGCAAAATAAAAATAGAAGGAACTAAAATGTTGTGACGGCTTCTACTTATACTACGTCTACCTTTTTTTTTTTTTTTTGTGCGTGTGGAAACCCCCTCGGGCCGTCACCCCACCGGGGTTTTCGGTGGGGCGGTGTGTCGGAATCGAACCGACTAAAACCACACGGTGTGCCGTACTGCGCCTTAAGTAGGAGGGATCCGGGAACTGCTTTATTAAGACATCCGGAACCCTCCCAGCGCCTGCCCGCAAAAGCGCGGGCACCACTTTCGGGTAAAATCCTCTCAATTAGGCGACGTCCAGGCACACGCGGACGCCGCCTCCTCGCGGGGCGCCAATACAGCGGGTGGAGGGGAAAACCCGTCCCGTCCACCCGCGGCCACACTCAGGGCGGCATGAGGCGCTGGTAAGCGCGCCTCCGCCGCCCGGTTAGCCGGCAGCGAATTAGGTCGGAAGTCGTCCTCCCGGACCCTTTCTACCGCCTCCTTCTACGAGATGACTTCCTCACAGAAGGTCGCGACCGCGGTAAAATTCCTGTCGCTACCGGCCATGGAGCGTATGACGGCCGGTAGCGAGAGATCCCCCTCCGATGACTACAGTGAGGGCCCGACGCTGCGTCGCCCAGACGGAGCAAACCGCCAGCGTGTGCTGAGCCGAGTCCTTACTGCAGTCGCAGTGGTGACAGGCGGGACTCAATTCCCTCCTAGCGACCGAGTGCAGGTACTTCCCGAAGCAGCCGTGCCCGGAAAGGACCTGCGTCAGTCGGAAGGAAAGAGTCCCGTGCTGCCGCCCTGCCCACTCGACGATGACCGGCTGGAGCGCCTCCACGGCGGCAAAGCCAGCACGTGGAGCCTCCAGCCGGGACGACCAACGAGCCATGGTGGCTCGGCGAGCGGCCTCACGCCATTCGCGTACCTCTTCGGACGGGGGCTGACTGCCGCTTCCCGCCCGGAACTCAGCCGTTCGCCGATATACTTCGGCGAGCACTTCCGCCTCCAAATCCCACGGGGGAGTTCCGGCCAACGCGCACGCCGCCTCCGTCGACACGGTGCGGTATCCGCGTATGGCTCTAACCGCCATAACCCTCTGAGGGCGCCAGAGGCGCGCTCTATTCTGGGCGGTCAGAGCTCCCGCCCACACCGGTGCACCGTACAGTGCCATTGACCGGACAACCCCCTTGTACAGCCGTCTCGTAGCGACGCTGGGTCCGCCCAAATTGGGCAAGAGTCGCCCAAGGGCGGACGCAACGCCGACCAGCTTCGGAGCAAGCTGTCGGAAGTGCTCGTCGAAGATACTACGTCTACCTACGGCAAGCTTCAGGAATTAAGAATATATGTTAAGAATATATAGAGTCAATGGTTTATTATTATTAGTTATATATTTGACACCAAAAACAAACATAAATGAGGATAGTTGTTAAAATATATGACTGTGACACAGTAATCAACACCGGTGGGAAGTTTCAGATATAGTAAAGTCATTAAGGTAAATGCTGATATGTTTACATACGATTACATATATATATATAATAGATATAATTTAAATTAAATAATAGAAATTATCAAAGTAGTTTAACATATCGAAAGTATATATTAAGCATTTAAAAAAATGTGCTCCTGTTACCGCCGCGCGCCAGTCGTACACTAACCCAATGGTCTGGTGCGCGACGATGAGAAGAGACTAGATGGTATGTCGTTACCGCCATTTAAGATGGATAGGCCTTTGGTGTGGGATCCAGCTTGCGTTGACACCCTCGCGCCATCACATCTTCCAAGTACAGCTGCTTGTACTGGCGCTGCTGCTGCATCAGCAAAAAGCCTCAAACGGCGTAAATACAATAATTTAATCGGTAACTATGTTTTTCAGGCGTTTGGAGTCGAAACGCTAAGGAAGTGGCTAAGCGACTGATCGACATTTCTCGTGACCAGAAGGCGTGTCTTTTTCTTGGTTTTCGTGGTAATGCTGGCAGCCTTCTGGGAACACTGCCAGTAGGCGACGATGAGGAGGAATTTTATGACGCATAGACATAGGAACTTGTACTACAATTTATCTAGTAATACAAAAAAAATGTGCCCGATTGTTTACACGTGTAGCAGTATTAGCAGCAGTAGCAGTTTTTTTTTCTTGCTAATTAAAAATAGGTATATATATTGTCACTTAGTTGTTGTAGTTGTTGTGCAGGTATAAAGTTATTTGTATCAGCAACGGAAGCGTATTAAATAAGATAAAATAAGTATAGCGAGAGGACGGCCGTCTCTCCCCTGCCTAATGCTCACAAATTAGCCACGAACCGTTGCTTCCCGATGGGAATGCTACGACTGGTCTCAGTCGACATATATTATACACGTCAGAAATAATACAATTACATGATTGTCAATTATTATAGAAAGGACAAGAAAAAATGAATAAGATTTTAGGAATAAATGTACAGTCAAACGAACGAAAAACGAATGTACTGATTGTATGTTTTACCCATTGCCCATCGCCTAGCCTAGTACAATACAATGGCTATATCCGAGGCCGATCCGTAGTTTGCTATGGACCTTTTTAGGAAACTGTTAAATATCACTCATTGTTTACTAGAGCTGGCAGAACCGATATTGATTATTTAAAGGGTCTGTTTTGGTACTTTATAATGTGTTATTAGCTGATATTTGCCTGAAGTTGCATTATTTTAGAATGTCAAATCTAAATGACGAGAATAAACCGGACAAGTGCGAGTTTGACTCGCGCACCGAGGGTTCCATAAGCAAACAAATTTGTATGTAGTTAACAAATTCTCGAAGACTTTTAAGATAAGCCCGTCTTTTTCAAAAGACAAACTTAACTTTGCGGTTGCGATGTATCACAAAGTCAACAGTTCAACCGCAAAATATAAGTTTGTAATCAAAAAACTATTATTTTATAATATTACAACAAATTAACAACTTTCGGATTTTTCCCTTACTTGTGTTGTGAGACCTTGCTTCTTACCAAATTCCATGATTCTACGTCAATGGCAAGTACCCTATAGGTTTCAATTTACCTGCGAAATGTTCAAATTTGGTCAAATATAAGGCTTAAGTTGCCATCCATATCTTATGATTGCGTTGACTTAGAAACTTGATTTACAGCTTCAAGGGACCCTAGATTTATGTATATGGTATTAATTTCAACTTGATGCGTCCACGGGTTCCTGAGAAACAGGTCTTGACAGACAAACAGACAGACGGACAACAAAGTGAGCCCAAAAGGTTTTTTTTTTCCTTAAGAGGAACGGAACCCTAAAATGAACAAAAACTTAAAAATATATAGATATTATCGACAGCTCTTATCGAATTTGCGTCAGTATCGTTAGGTGTATAACCGAGGTTTCCGAATAAGAGTGGATCCCTCGCCTCGGGCGGGAATCGAATTTAGGACCCGGAGCTACCCAAATTGATTTATCCCACCCTTCCAACCACGAGGTTACGCAGATTTCATATTTGGGATCGCGCCCCGAGATGTGAACTAGCGGCATGACACAAATATTATGTACAATTTTGTAATATACATATAGACATACAAATGATAAGTCAAGTATAGATCAAAGTTTAAAAACAAAAAAAAAACACGCTTTAATGCGCAAACCGAAACTATTGTCATCGGCAATTGACACCCAAATTTTGAAGTCAATCAGAAACCTTTGAACGTTGGAAAACTGTCTTGCATACATACATACATATTCTTGCACGTTGAGCTAATAAAAGCGTGTTAGAGGAAACGCTAAACTATTTAAAACAAGATACGAAACAAGTAATCAGCAAATGTCAAGTTTCACAGTCCTTAATAGACGAAACAACCAAATACAAAATCATCTGTTAGCAGCAATGCGGTTACAGTACATAATTATGAATTATTGATCAATCAGCAAATGTATTAACCAGTGTTGAGCCTTGTCATGCTAACATTCGACAGCGGGAGATATCGCATTGTTTACGGTGCAAGCGGTACCGCTACGTGGAGTGCAGCCACACGTACGCATAATATTCGGCAGTGGTTTGCTTTAAATGCGTGTTTGGGAACGGATGAATATTTCAATTATTCTAGGAGCTTACCTGGGGAAACAATACCTATTGTACATGTGTACACATACATAGTATCATTTATATTTATTATGACAATTCTATTTTTTATGAATTAATGATTTACAGCAGATTTTTCCTTGAGTGTAAGTCACCAGACCGCAGCCACTAGGTCCAGTACTATTTTTCAGATGAGTGCAGTTCATAGAGTTCCATGAAGATGGGGATAGGCAAGGAACAAGTAACACCGTTATTGTTAAGGTATTTAGTGTCACAGGTAACATATATTTTGTTTGCTAACTTAGATGTACCTAAAAATTAATTAATTGACACTTGTTTAACATTTGGCGGCCCTGTTAGTGTAGTAGTTAGTAATCCTGAAAGCTGAGCCAGAGGGCGTGGGTTTGATTCCCACCCAGGACAAATAATTGTGTGATGAGCACGATTATTAGTTGTATGTCTGGGTGTAATTTATGTATGATATGGGGCATTTCACGTGAAGCGGACCACGAAAAGAAAGTGAGGTATGTTTATCAGCCGTCTAGTTACCATAGTACAGGCTCTGTCTAGTCTGGGCTCAGACGGCCGTGTGTGAGGTATCTCAAGTTATTATTATTATAGAAATACAACCGATTTTTACTTTTTACAAATACTTTGGAGTGGCTTAATTTGTCACGCACTCAGAACTCTACGTGAAAGGCAAACTATAATCAAAGTAGGATATGAAAATGCATCACGGGCTTGACAAGAGATTGTTTTACTATTGAGCAGCTCTTTCATGATGCATACAAAGGATGTTTGAAACAGAAATTGATCCCGTAGGAAAAGTTATCTGTTAATCGTCAGCTAATCTAAGAAAATACCGATAAAGATTTACAAAATATTTAGAAAACATGTATTTTATTTCTGTAGAATAATTTTCAGTACAGAATGCGTTTTACGACTCGCTTCGGTCAATTGGCTGCATTGGATCGGGGAAACCAATCAACCTAGCGATCCACGCGCCGGTTACGGATTATGATCGATGGTACAATCGAATCCACTCAATTGGAATAAAACACAAAACGACTTTGTTTCACGGGCTCAACGATAACTCCTGTATACTTTATGTATGCCTGGTACACGATAAAACTAACCGTTAAAATAAATTCAAATATACATACATACAATACTTACGTATATTTTATTTATATAAATAAATCTTCACTAAAATACACTTTTAGCTTAGAATAGAACACGATATGATGCAAGATATTAAAGAAAAACTATAACATAATTATAATCATATACAAAATACTACTACTATATTATATTTCTTTGTCAGTACACAATAAAATACTTTCAGCTAATTTGATATAAAGATATTTCATCCAATGGTGCCCAATTTTCGTTAAATTAATCTTGGGTTATGAAGGTTAGGTCCTACGAAGCTTAGTGGACATCCGGAATTTAATTGTTTATTTAACACGTTCTCAATATACATTGCACGGGGCGGAGTTAATGCCACATGGCTTTATCTACCAATCAACCTTTGAAAAAGCTATTTTGGGTGACAATAAGCTAATTCAACGTTATGTTATTTTCATAAAGTTACAATGGGATGGGATATTCCATTCTCGGCGAAGGTAGGACACGTATATTCTGTCTGTATGTATAGGTACCTGTAAAAAAAATGGAAAAGAAGGAAATTGAATAAGCGCTTGCCTATCTTGGGTGAGGCTACAACATGCTAAAGAAGAATGCATGCATGAAAAAGCTGAGCGGAGCAGGAATAAGACTGAAGTCAGAGCTCGTGGATTTTTCTGGCAGATTTAGGCCTGAGTCTATTCAAATTTCGAACCATGATAATTTGACACATGATTATATTTATGAAAACTTATAAACTAGTAGTTCTAGTCTAATGAATGCGTACTGTGTACAGGGGAGCGAGTATTTTTTTTAATTAAAAAGAACATAGTCCGTTGTTGGCGAAGAGATTTCTGGTTCTCTTTGGAGTTGGAACACCAAGCTGAGGCAGGCATGTTTTAGCTTTATCACACCTAAACCCTATCGGACCCTACACTTAATATTACTGATATTTTAAAACTGAACATTTTTTTTTCTAACAGCCCGATTTGAATAGATATTTGTGTTTGATATGTATATTAAGGTTGAATCACGTTACGGTGCGAAGTAACCAAACAAAAAGGGCGAAAACGTGGGGCGGAGCTAGTAGTAAACTAATGAATCAAATTCCGCGGTGCGAAGCACAGTGACGATATGGGGTTGTCGAACATTTAACCATCTTTTATTTTATTTTCTAAAGCTTACTCCATAGCAATGTCAGATTTACGCAGATGTGACTCTAAAGAAACGTTATGACGTCAATGAAAATTTCCACAGACCATATCACCACTCGCCGCACTGTCACGTGTTATTATTTTCTTTCGACTATCTGTTTTAATACGTAGCAAGTATGTACTTTAACGGTGAGAATAGTACTAAAGCTCTTCGGCGCAATTAATGAAATGTGAGTAAAATTAATGTTTACATATTTTAAAAATTGTTTTGTTTTACCGTACCTATATATGATTTTATAGTACTGCTGTGCCTGTCGTGTATTGTTAGTTGTTTTCCTTAGTTAAAAATGTGTTAAAAGTACCGCACACTAACAATAAAATTAATTTTGTAACTTTGAATTTTTTATGAGGTCTCGTCCCAACGTAAGCCAAGGGTACACCCAACCATACTCCTTTTAAGCTCTATTCTCCTGGTACGTAATTTTGCATCTTTTCAAACAGTAAACTCATTTCTTCCGTCGGCGTCGTCGCTACATTGAGCCAAATGCAAATATCATGTTGTCGTAATAAATGAACGTTTAAAATATAATAAATTAGTAAAAGGACATCGAATACAACCAGATAGGTACTACAGTTCTACGCTACATTCTCGTACAGGGTTGGAATTGGTAATCACTACAATCGAACTGAAATTTAAAAAAATTATGCTTGTTTTTATCAAAACACTGTAGTGTACATAGACTTTTGCCATCTGCAACATGTCACAATTTTGTTCAAATTTTTCCGATAGCTGTAATATATTTAGCACGCTACCTGCACTAGACTACGTTCCAACTTTAAAGATCACTCAGTTTCTCAACACAGCATCTAGTAAGTGGTATGTTGGACCCAAATCCAACAATGATAAAAGTTAAGAATACATATTCCGATGAGTGGAGATGCGGATTGCGCAAATATTTTGTGCACAAACAACTGTTTATATCACGAAAAGACAGTAAGTCATGATAAGCAAGACTAGCTCTTTGTTTTCATTTATTCGCTTACAGCTTGCCGAATATCTGTGAATTTAGGAGTTCCTATCTTTGCGATGTACGTTTGTCATTCGGTGTTGAGGTCCGCAGACCCACCCAGTCGAGGAACCCTTTGTTTTCTAAATAGACTGTTTCCTCCCACGGCAACGCTTGACTCTGATAAATAATACTCCGCCCGATTTAAATGGGCGGTAGGGGGGTGTTTGTAACCAACCGAGCAGACGGACCGCACGGGTATAAAGTTAATAAATCGTCTAGAAGTCGCGAAAGTAGTGAAGTGAAGAGGACAAGATCAATGGAATTATTTAGATAAGATTTTTCTATTATGAATTTGACCTTTTCAATATTACTTGGTACATAAAAGGAAAAAGGTTGTGTGTCACTCACAATAACTTACATTTTCTTGAATATATCAGCTAATTTAAATGCTTACCATCTTAGCCGACCGGTCAATACACGGTTCAATTAAAATGTTACTGTCTTTGCTGTGCGTTACAATCTCCATATGTTTTGGCACTCGGTTCAACGTAAAATTTGGATATTCTCCTGGAGGGTCGCCATAAAAACAATTCGAGTCTCTCTAGCGAGAAATGTTCTTTGCAATTTCCTGAAAATCCGGAAATGTACATTTTACATAAAAGTATCTCGAGACTGTTTTTGTCTTTTCATAATATTTATGTTTTAAAAACCGTCTTTTGGAATAGACAGAAGAAAATTATACACGCTTAAAATGTCATTCTCTTTATAATCTAAGATTTGTCTGGATCTTGCCTGACAGGTGATTACGTCATTTCTCCGCTAGGTAAGGAACGAGATTTTTTTAGGCGCCTTTACGAGTGGTTATATTTCACGTCGACTTGGGTCGGAACGCGTAAAGGGTGTCCATTATTTATTGTGGGATTAATATGTTAACTGATAAAGCTTTTCTGTACTTAATTTGATTCAAACGATTTGGTTTTAAAATTATGACACACGGCCAGGCAATTTCATAATATATGTTTATATAAATTAAAGAATATTATAGAGATCTTGTAAGTATTAAAAGTAAAATTTGTTAAAAAATATGTATAGTGTTAACGCGGGGTGCCTGTAAATTAACTCGATAGATACCAGGAGCGGTGAAGCGCTGAGGCGGTGAAGATACGGCAATTCAATCACGCGGCCATTACGCCACACGTCGTCCCTAGCTCACCCCGCCCCCGCGCCCTCCGGCAAAACAAGCTGGAGCGAGCTCTCGCTAAATTGCGAATGCATCTCTTTGGCGTCTATAATGTTCTGGTACATTTATTGCACATTTTTCGCTTTCCCTGTCCAAATTTATGTCGTCTGCTGTTAACGAATAGGTGGTGCAGGATCCTTCTTACCTGAAAAGAAAAAAATGTCAGCGTCATTAAAATTTCTAACAGTCACCTAGATTTATTTAATATTTTTCTTGACACTATGTAATAAAGAGAATATTGTTATACTCTATTATAATGTTTCGGACTAATATTACAAATGTTAAATGTGTTGGTTTGTTTGTGGGAACTTATTTGATCGCGAAAAAATATTACGTGCATGGGTAAGTTAATGGATTATATTATTTCTCCTTAGAATCAGGTATGGAAATTATTACCATTGCTATAACGAAATTGCAATATACAGTTAAGATTTTTAATGGGCAATTTTAAATTAGATGTTTACACATCTCGGGACTTAATCACGATAATATTTACCACCACCACCACGTTGGATGCAATTCGATTGAAACATCGGGTAACCAAAAAGGTTTTGTAACCTTATAAATATTATCGCAATCAGTCTGTGCGGTTCTGCGATACAAGCTGCTGCATTGCAGTATTGTTACGTGATGCTGTTAGCCTGGTACCTGCTCTCAGGTTATAATGCTTAAAACTTGATTTAATTTAAAATTAATTAATTGTAATTAAACTTTCGCGACTTTAATACATTCGATCGATCATTACCGCGAATGTGAAAATTTTACAATTTATTTTTTCATTTAATCGATAGTATAGAATACCTACGCGATAGTGTATTTAAAAATTATGTCCAAAAAGCTGGCTGAAATAGAGAAAAATCGTTAAAATCATTACCGCGAATATGTCTACCTGCCTCTCGCTTCCGTATTACCCCGAATTCTCCAGTGCCGCCATAGTAGCCTGAAGTAATGAGTTGCGTGAAATGTTTGAATATAAATTTTATAAGTTATTTCAATACTTGTTCGTTAAAACTACATTCACTAGAAAGTTTAACGTCTATTTAGACGTTTAATAATTACTAACAAGGTTTTTTTTTTTCAAAAGGTATCCCTAAAACCATGCCTCGAAAGTAAAGAAACCAAGGTATATCTATTTACAACCTTCAACCTGAAAAAGTAGAGATCCATGATAATTATTGCTTTCTAAATGCCGTTTTACCCAACTTACAAAACTGTAAAAACCCACAGCAAAATATTGATAAAAATACAATTTGACTAGGCCTAGTAAATAACAAATATAACGATACTGATCCTAATGCACAAAATCTGTCCGATTCGCAGAAAAAATGCAGAGTTCAATGTTAGCGAGAGCGTTTAAGATGCTTTACTACCGGATTTGCTAGATTACCCAAACCTACAACAAGATAAGTAATAAGTTTAATGGAAAATTACCAAAACGTGCCAGTGAAAATAAAACACGCATGTGAGGAAAAAAAACTGGATTCAGCAAGAAAAGAGAACGAAAACGCTGAGCTTCAAATATTTGTATAAATGGAGGTTTCAACTGTAGAGAAATAATAGAGGGCGAAGAAAAGATAGAAAAGAGATTTTTAATAAATTTTGGGATATGGATTGGGATGAAAAGAAGGCTTATTATGTAATACCTATGATAGATGTAAAGTTACCTGCTCGTAGAAGAAGCAATGTCGATTTCATGTTTGTCGACATTTGTTTTAAAATATTGAATAGATACTAATAACAAACCTATAGATATCAGAAAAACAAATGACAACAGAAGGAGGCAGAATAGTAGTAATAAAGAGAATATTAACAATTGTTAACTTCCTTACCGAAATTTCCATCACACTATTGTAGGAAGTCTAATAGCTATTTTTACCTTGAACCAATCTCTGAAATAGAAGATTCAAAATCAAGGAAAATAACCTTTTGACAGAGCATTTAAAAAATTAATGTGGGAATATTTCAGTAGAAAAAGGATGCCTGCGATACGTGTTACGCGTACGACAAATTTAATATAATATTGTTTAATAAATAAATTAAATAAATAAACATAAATTTTGTTACTAGTTCTGAGATAATTTTTTACATAATTAATAATAATAGTAAAGACATTTTAAAATGTTCATTTTCATTTTATTTTGTACCATAACAGCGAATATCACAGTAAAATGACTAAATATTCTTGTTAAAACCATGAAAGTTTGACTCATGACTAATATTTATAAGTTAAAACCGCTACTATACTATCTTATCTGTGACTATACTGTAAAATGTGTAAATCTAAGTTATATAATATAATTATTACATTTCAATAGAAAGTGATAGAATTAATAATTTAAAAAATATCTAACAAATATTAATATGTACATTAGAAGTAAATCGGTTTTTTGTCTCTCCTGAAAAGTGACCCAATTTCACATTCACGGTACTGAATGCCGATCGACGATATGTATTAAAGTCGCCAAAGTTTAAGAACAATTAATTGATTATAAATTAAATCAAGTTTTAAGCATTATAACCTGAGAGCAGGTACCAGGCTAACAGCATCACGTAACAATACCGCAGTGCAGCAGCTTGTATCGCAGGACCGCACAGACTGTCCCAGGAATGCAACTTTCTTTTTACTTTACAAAAATTGCTCTATAACAGTTTCTCTCTTTGCACTATTTCGAAACTTAATTAAAAATTCTTTGTCGAGGCAACGGAGGTTAAATAAAAATGTATAGTTATACGAACTATGAAATAAGTTTATATCAACTAGAATACTGAGATTTAAACATACTTTTGAACATTACGCAACGCACTTGCAGGGTGTAGGATATTTCAACCTGAAATATCCTACACCCTCCACTCCCTTAACCTTCATATTATATGTACAAATATTTAATGGAATAAATTTTTTTTTTTTTTGTTTAACCGGATCCCCATGAGAAATTTAAATTAAACCCTGAGAGAGAGAAAATTGAAGTCACGCCTTTAACTGTCACAGATCCTACACAGTGCAATATACCGCCTGTAATAAAAACGTCATAAACACCCCAAGGGCGGGGCGAAAATGAAAAGGAAGCATTTCAACGAGCTGTAAACTGTCGACTTATTAATTTAAAAATCGTAAAATAAAGGCCTTTTGTAGGCGCTTATTAATAACAGTGTAATGAGGGCCGCGCTCCCTTGTACAAAAACATGTAATAAAACTGACTTCTACATGTAATCTACATTGATGGTCTGTCCAAAACCATAACTCAGGTCAAAGTCATGAGGGAAATTTATTGATGTTTCCCCTAAATTTCTTGCTTGTTTTTGCCCATAAATAATTGCGTTGTGTATATGTAGGGTTAAATTTAATTTATATGTAACTGGATAGTATGTATCACAGGAATTAAACACATTACCAGACATACGTCTGTATGTCTGGTAATGTGTTTAATTCATTTTCATTTCAGTATCATTAGATACCTACACCCCAGGGTCACGAAAAAACCTCGAGAAGGCTTAAAGATGCACGCCTCGTAATGATTTTCAATACGACATATGTGTGGCTGGCAGAAGCAGAAGCTAATTTGCGTTCAATCTCTGTTGTTCACCTGGTTGGTCCCCAAGTTTCGGAAGAAATGTATGTTCGTTTGTTCACGCTTTAAATAGTTAAATACTCAAGCTATTGTTTTGAAATTTTATGAAAAAAATTACATAGAATGCAATTAATCCAGAGAAAAAATGTATTGTTTCCAATAAATACTAAAATAATGTTTACACGAGCAAGCCGAGGGCAAAGGCTACTGAGAAATAATTATAAAAATTAAAATGATTTTTTTTTTAGTACTGACATGGCGCTGTTGCACAAAACAGTTATCCAGATAAAATTAAAATGGTTTAGACTCTGTCTGTGTATAACTTGAGTTCGTTTCGTGAAATGTAAACATTTGAATACAGTTGATGTACAGATTAATGCGCATACTTCCAGTATGTGAAATGCGCTTCAAATAAAACAAACAGGTTCAGTGCTGTTTCCAATTATTCCGAGTCGGCGTCACATCACGACAAAACTCATCTAACTTTCGGCCGCGGAAAACGCCGCCTGCAGATGTGAATAATTCGCTAGAATTTCGGTGAAATTTCGCGAAAACTCACGTTATGAAGCGACAAGTTTTTTCGCTTCGAAGCTGCGGTGTAAGAGGTTTAATTTTGTGCTATCTCCACTCAAGTGTAATCGCGTTACTCAGTTCGGTTCAATATTCTTAGCGGTCGTTGTAATTATATTTAAGGGGCTGTTAGATGTATTAACTTAGCTGAAATAAGGACCGTAGAAATATTAGTTCGCAACACGTAAGCATCTACTGTAAGAAACGAACTAGTCTTACTGCAAAAAAATATGTTTAAAAAACCAAACGATATGGAAATGTGTCAGAAGCCCCAGGTGCCAGATGGGCAGTTAAGACGTAAGCTATTTATGGGGTGCATTACTTTATTTCAGGAAGGCAGCCATCCGCCTGGTGGCTTCCGCCTGCTTCCTCGCTAGCAAGTTCGAAAACAATTTCCTATGTAACTATACGACTAAATTTACCAATACATCTACATTAATGTAGCCTAACTCTATCGTTCATTCAATAAATATTTATTTGTTTTTGTTACGCCTTGGTTTCTTAGTTACTTTTTATCTTTGTCTTTCAAGTCATTAAAGCTGTCTTTTACTGTGCCGATTCTCCTGAATACTGTCTTATTTATCGGTCTATTCGTATCGCAGTTGTGTTCAAGTAAATTTAGAATGTATACAGCCAACATTTCGCATGGTCATATTAAACCAAAATCCTAAAAAATATTTTTGACGTTCTTCTCTTACATACGCCAGCTAAGTTTAGCCACCATTCATTTAAGAATTGTTGAGTTACGACTTAAATAAAAAATATTTTATCACGTTAAGCAAACAAAGATAGCAAAGTACATTAGAAAAAAAAATAGCAGTAAAATACACAGTACTGACTCGGGCGTTGAAATAAGGCAATAGGGGTGTCTAGTGCCAACTATCAAGTCAGTTCTACCGCAAAATTTGTCCCTTAAGATTGCTCAGTTGTATCTGTTGAGTGACTTTGTGAACCGCATGTCCAGGACATAAATACTTATGTGAAAATCAATATCATTGCACTTGAGAATGATTTGTTCACTCAGAAATTGTCCCGTGAAAGGCTAGAGTTTAAACAGAACAATAGTTCAACGTTGTATGTTTCAAAATGAAGTAAATAAGAAGTCCCTGACTTCTTATTTACTTCATTTTGAAACATCGATATTATGAAAACAGTAGGCCTCTCAATTTAAGTTCTATTCCAGAAATAATATGTACTACAAATAATTTTAATTCTATTATCATTCAGAATTTCATGTCAGCATAGAGATGTCTGACCATTAGAACATCAGCGTTTCTTGTTAGCGCATAATAATTCAGTAACTAAATGAAATTAAGTGTGGGCCCAGTCCGTCGAGTATAAATACAGCCTTGCTCGTTTGTCGGAGCACTCCTTGTCATGCTAATTTCATTTGTCCCCGTCGACTACGACCATTTTTGGCATGACTTTATATTTCTCAAATGTTAAAAACGGGAAACGAACCATTTGCGTAAATTTTCTTTTTTTGTAGCAATCTTAGGATTTTTTTCTTGACAAATAGGTAAACTTTGAAACGACCAGTACTTATCGAGAAAGAAAATGTCTGTCCAAATGTATGGGCAGAGCAATGTCAATCAGCATTCTATTAAAAAGTTTTATACTGAAGCGCTTAAAAAAAATCAAATCCTTATTTAGTGTGTCAGAGGGGCATTGAAAGGGATCATTATTGAGCGATAAACGGTGCTCCATGGGAGATTTGAAGTCCCTAGAGACTTGGCAACTTTTCCAATTTAGAAAATAACTTTTAAAGACTGAATGCCATTTATGCCTGCTGAGTTGGTATTTGTTTCATAATCCAGATGGTGGCATATTATGATTGAAAATAAAACAAGTGTTACATATAATTGGGTTTCAAAATTAGGTAAAATATTTTATTTTAACTAATAAAAAACCGGAAGAGAGTTTCAGCTACGATTATACATTTAACAGAGTAGGTCAAGTACCTACACAGTAGATATTTTGGTAGTAAAAGTAAAAAAAACTTTTGAAAACGAATAAAAATTCAAATGGAAGTGGTTGTTACATAAATCGTATATCGGATCGGAATCGGAAACTATTAGTTTCCGATACCGATGTCATCGAATTACTATAATACATATTTCGTGAAATCTATTAGGTACATGGGGCGATACTATAAATCTATTAGCGACACTGGGTTGTAATTCACTAATTTTTATTTGTTTTTTATGTATGTAGTTGAATAAGAATATTAATCAATACGTGTTGAATGGTAAAAAATTATCACGGTTTCGAAGGAAACATAAAAGAATATTCGTTACTCCTTTTTACACCTTAGTATTATAAATTAACAAGACACTATTAATTTGTTTTTCTAATTTTTACCATCGTGCTGTGAAGATTTGGAATATAAATTGCACATATAGTTGTCACTGGTAAGGTCTAAAATTGATAATTTTATGTCTTATAAAATATCAATGGAGTTTATGTTGCAATCTGACCATAGAGACCTTTATTAACTTGAACAAAGACACTAAATGGTGTCCGTGGTCAGATCGATCTAACAAAGCAGCCTAACCACGGATACATGACGAGTCCCACCATGGACGCTCGAATTGAATCAATCTGAACAAGGAAATTCTTAGGCTATATTTTACACCGAGAGGTTCTCCAGGAATTGTACCAGAAATATAGTGAGCATTATATAACTTATACCGATGGATCTAAAACAACCAGAGGCCTAGGTACTGCATATTTTGATCCTAATACCAAGCTCAATAAATTATTCAAAATTAATAATGAATTTATATCTATCATGACTGCCGAACTATTTGCAGTGTTACAGGCTTTATGCCATAGATCTGATCTGAGAGTCCGTAAACAGGCCATTTTTACAGATAGTCAAAGTGCTTTGCTTCATATTACCCGGTGTGTTTCTGGCACTGGCAGTAAAGGCACATCAATAGCATACCAAATATTGGATCAAATAGACAGGGCTAATAGTAAGGGTATCACTGTGTCATTTCAATGGGTTCCATCTTACGTTGGGTTATCGGGAAATGAAGAGGCTGACATATTAGCGAAGAAAGCTATATAAGAAGGTGAAGAAAATAACGTTTTACCAGCCTGGTCCGAAGTTTTTATAAAATATAAATTAAAATCGAATACGGCGTTTAAAGAATATTTTGATGAACGCTCAAAAGTCAAGGGTATTTGGTTTAAAAGTATACAATGTGAGCCTCTTCATATCCCATGGTTCATGGATACCAGGCTTAATAGAAAACAAATTGTTCCTGCATGTAGGTTGCGGACTGGTCACATTCCTTGTAGAAACTTTGGATTTTTAATGAAAAAGGTTGGGTCACCCAATTGTGACGTATGTGGAAAAAAGGGTGACATCTACCACATACTTATGGAATGTGTACGGTATGATTGTAAAAGAACCCAGTGGTTAAGTAAGTTTAAATTAACTCTAAACAATGTTGGCATACTCCAAAGCATTTTCGCTGACCCGAATTAAGAGGCAGCTAAAATGCTTTATAATTTAATTTTAAGTAGAGATAATAGTTCCTAAATACTTGATGTAATAGTTAGATTAGAATAAGGTACTATGGGATTGACATCGTCATTTTATGTACAAAAATCCCTTGTCTCAGATAAAGAAAAAAAAGGCACTAAATGGTGTCCCTGTTCAGATCAATCTAAAAAAGCGATCTGGCCACGGATACTCGACCTGACATTGTTCAATATTTTTTGAATCAAGATTTTTTCGTACTTTCCCTATTCTGTTTTATTAAATTCTCCTTAACGTCAAAGAACGATATAATTAAATGATGCGTAGAGGTTACACCCACACATTAGGCCTCTATTCAATTTATTAAAGAGCTAAGTACAAGTTACAAGGTTTAATTAATACGAAATATACAATGTATGAAAAAAAACAACAAAAATGTTTCTGGTGTCTTGTTTATCGAAATTGTTTCTATGACACAAACAGACCGAAGAAAGAAGTCACCAGAAGGATCCAATTTGTTGGGGCAGCATTCGGCAAACTATCGATTTTGCTCATCGCCCGTACCGCAATGCCTCAAAATAAAGGTCTTCGATCAAGGCGTCCACCTGTTAGTAGTACATACGGTGACATACGGTGCCGAGACGTGGACCCTAACGGTGGGGATAGTTGGCGCAGTAGGCTATGGAGTGCGAGCTATTGTTGGCATTCTTTGAAGGATAAAACTCGTAATAAGGTCATCCGACAAAGAACTCAAGTACTAGTATAGTTCTATATAAAGCTCGCAGAATGAGCATGCTAAAGAAGCAATGGGCTGGTCATGTCTGCCCAAAGGACCAATTGCCGTTGGAGCAAACGGGTCCTAGAGTGGAGAGCGTGATTTGGAAAACGGAAGGTAGGACGCACCCCAACTAGATGGACTGACGACCTGAAGAAGGTAACTGGTATGGACGCCGGGTGCTATGGCGCACATTGGGAGAGGCCTATGTCCAGCAGTGGACTGCGATAGGCTAATGACTTGACTTGATACAATGTTGGAAATTTCTTACAAAAAGGCCGCTTTTGTATTCAAGTATAACGGGATTGGAAAGCAAGCGCGCGCGCTCTACAAACATGAAAGTGTAAAATATTGTGTAACATGTGCGTACAACACAATATCACGCGAATTCTGTGTAAACCGCAAGCCGAAAATAAACGGTATTCACTGCACCACATGTGATAATATTAAAAAAAAACCTGCAAAAAAAAGTTTGTGGACTCGGTTGTTTCGTATTATTTTCCTTCGTTAGCCGAACTGCCGCTATGCTCTG
This sequence comes from Euplagia quadripunctaria, assembly GCA_963859945.1. Classification (NCBI taxonomy): domain Eukaryota; kingdom Metazoa; phylum Arthropoda; class Insecta; order Lepidoptera; family Erebidae; genus Euplagia; species Euplagia quadripunctaria. The sequence continues at coordinate 804,806 of OY982578.1, read as the reverse complement.
TATGTATACAAGTTATGATACAATGGGTGTCAATTATAGAACGTTATGTTCAACTCGAGAGAGGGGACTTACTTATATGCTTTTTGTTATCGATTTAAGACTGTGTTTTCGGTTTTTCTATTAAACTTAAAAATGCATTATTCGCGGTTGTGGATGGAAAGATTTAATTTGTTAAGATAATACAAATATATAAATTCTAAACAACATAATATTTACAAAAAAAGATTAATAAAATAAATGTTATAAAATAGGTAAATAAATTACGGTACTATTTAGAGACCATTGTGGTAAATTAAATTGTACTTAGAAGTACAATAGTTAAATACTGATTGTTCTTTACCCAGGGAATAATTAACTGCTGAATTGAGTGTTACGCCGTTCAGTCAAAAAACACCGTTGTCTCACACCAGTTTGAGACAATCTTCTAATCAACCCCTAATAAAAGATTAAATACTTGAATTTAAACAGTGTAATGCCGTTTCTAAATCTTTTTGCTGCATATTTTGTTTTTCTCTATGAAAAATATACGTAGCTCTCTGCTTTAATCAGCTTTTTTTCGAAGCTTGGTAGTAGAAACCACACATCTGTGGTCCGTTAAATTGCACGGCTACGATTTATAAACTTCAGAGCAGGACAATTTATTGTACAAATAACATTTGTAAAATTTATATCACTACATATTATGAAACAAAGTCCCCCGACGCGTCTGTCTCTCTGTCCGTTCGCGACAAACTGAACTACTGAACGGATTTTCATGCAGTTTTCACTAATAGACAGAGTGATTCATGAGGAAGGTTTAGGTGTACAATTTGTTAAGATTTTGTGTAAATTGATTGAAATATGTTGATGATTGTTGAAGATGTCACTGCTACCCGTGCGAAGCCAGGCGGATTGCTAGTTATAGTATAATACCCTTTAAAATATCGTAAATATTTAATTAAAATATAGAAGAAGTAAAAAATTAAATTGATGGCACTCACTACAATTATCACTACATATTATAAAACAAAGTCCCCCGCCACTTGTCTGTCTGTTCGCGATAAACTGAAAAAGTACTGAACGGATTTTCATGCGGTTTTCACTAATAGACAGAGTGATTCATGAGAAAGGTTTTGGTATATAATTTGTACCCGTGTGAAGCGGGGGCGGGTTGCTAGTATATTATAAAACAAAGTGCCCCACCGCGTCTGTCTGTCTGTTCGCGATAAACTGAAAAACTACTGAACGGATTTTCATGCGGTTTTTACGAATAGATAGAGTGATTCATGAGGAAGGTTTTGGTATATAATTTGTACCCGTGCAAAGCCGGGGCGGGTTGCTAGTTTATTTGATAATCGGGAAACGCGAAGTAAAATGTGACTATCTGTGTGTATATGTGTATGTATATTACATTAGATCATTAATGTATATACTTATATATATTATAGTTAAGTAGAGTTGAGCCATACAAACAGCAAGCCAAACAAGAATCGTCCGTCCAAGCATTTACATTTGACCTACATTAATGCTGGAGACACAATCTGTGTTCAAACTATCCGGATCATTAGTGTCCGCAGTCCATAATGAACGATCTGCATCAGTTAATATCGCTCTCAAATATTCAATGTTGCTAATCCAGCTGCTGGTATAACATAACTATACAAAAACAGTATGTTTCAGAAAATACAATAGAGATTTAAATAAAATATCGACATCGTAAGAATGTAGAATGAAGTCACACTACAGTGAGAAGGTAGATGGTGGGATGTGACTTTTTGAAGTAAAAACTTCTTTAGGCACGTTGTGCACTTTTGCTATGGGGGAAAAAGCACTGAACTCGCACCGTCACGCTAATAATACATATATAAACCCACTAGAGGGCGCTAATCTAAACATCGAGTTCTGTCAGCTCCTTATTAATTAATCTTTAAAAATATAATTAGTTCAACAAAGTAATTATTGTGTGCGCAATTCATAAGGTAAAATAAACAAAAACATAATTGTAATTAAGGTGAAAATTTATTTCGCCTATAGTGCTCCATAGCGAAAACCTTTATTCAAAATTTCATCGGAACGTACCTCAGTTTGATGGATGTCACTAGTAGATGCCATCACTTTCTTCAAAAATTAACACTTCTGATCGATAACTCACAATTACTTATTACCAATTTTTTAAGAGAAACTTATTTGGGCACGTTGGGCACTTTTGTTATTGGGAAAAAGCACTGAACTCGTGTGACGGTCACGCTCAGATACATATATACCGATGTGTGTGTTTTCACTTCTGACGTACAGTCCTACGACTGACAGTTTTTTTTAAATCTTAGATCCATTGTAGCATAACATCGAAAGCAGGGGAATAGAGGAAAGGAGGAATAAAATAAACCATCCATATAATCAAACCATACTTATATACTTAGTATTCAGAATTGTATATAATGTATCTATCATAATACACAAGCATGTCTTAATAAATAGCAATCAAATATTGACAATATATATTTTATGATTTTAGTACACGAAATTTAAATAGATAGGGCACAGCAGATTTCGACTCGAATTGCATTTAAATCTTCTAGAGAATAAGGTCTATAGACGGTCCACGCTGACCTTAATCAGGCGGTGTAATTGTTTGTACCTTGATTGTATAGGAAGGCAGTAGGCGTCATTGACGTCACAATTTTCAAATGACGTAGGTATTGCTTCTACATATGTATAACGGACAGATAATCTTCTGAAGCATTTACACTAACAGCAACCTGATTGTGATTTTTCCGTATACCTATCCCTATACCATTTGACTGCTGAGTACTGTCTAGTACTTAAAAAATCTAAAATTCCACTCGAACCATAAGTACTGAAATTATCCCTTCCCTTACCCTCCTTCCCTTACTGATTCCAATCAGTATTTTCAATTTACGTGTTCAGCTTTCTAATACAAAAGTAAGTTTTAGCAATTTCGCTGATTCCATCATTCCAAATGATTGAGTAAACGGAGATGCAGATTTCTCTTTTCTCAGAAGTAGGGACCTGGCCGATAAGCCGGCCGCTCGGACCCTTTTTTGTTTAATCTCGTTAAGGATATAGCTTTGTAATGTAATGACTATTGATTATTCGCCAACAAGGTCGAATCTTACTAATATGTCGTCTTCCCGCAATCCTTAGAAGCGCTACGAAGGGATAATCTCCCCGATTACTTCAAGTATTATCCACTTTCTAATGATATTAATAAAAGTAATTCAGATATAATGTTTAAAAAGCATGAGGGGTTATCCTTACATTTAAACCTATGCAGGTACTGTGAGAATCCCCCATGTCCCGTGAGCACCTGCGTGACTTTTGGAAAGAACACTTTCGTGACAGAGGCGGTTTCGCCTGACTGGAACCTTCTGTTCCATTCGTCTAGGGTATCCTCACGGATAGACCTTTTGACGAATGCGATTGGGCAACAATCATAGTCAGGCTTCCTCTGGCTCGAAAGTGCTGCCTCTGAAGTATCTCGGCATTTAATTATCAGTAGTTCTAAATATTTTTCAAGATTTCGAATGTTTAAAATTTATTTATAAGAAGGAAATTTAAAGGCTAACGTTTTTTATGTCTACGCATATCTTCGCAAATATGTTAAATTTGCTACAGTACAGCACCCATAAATATGTACACACCTACGTACGAATATGTTTTAATAAAGAGGATGATGGATGGATGATGCAATAATTATTAAACTTATGAACTAGAATGATTTTTGTATCAAAACCACGCAATTATTTTTAACTAAATGAAATTAGACACTCACTGATGCTCAATAAGTTTCATAAAGTTAACTTAGAGCAATAGAGGAAGCCCTTGAAGTTACAGAATTATGTATGAAACAAAAATATCTTTTAGGTAGAATATAATGAGGGGCGAAGATTTCAAAAAAATAAATTACAAGGGCAACCTTCAAAAATAACTAGGTAAGTATAATGTAAATATAACACAATTACATGCTTTTGGATACGTTTTTACACTTGAAGCATCACGGATGATGATGAAAATATACGGGTTCAGTAGGTTTTCTGTTCAGCTGTATATTAATGTTCAAATTTTCAAACAGGACGACCTCATACCATACGACAGATCTCTTAACAAACGATTGCATAACATGTCAAAAAACCACAGTAATCTACCAACCACTTATCCTCGGTTTGTAAAGTTCAACAATGACAACAGCCTACGATGAATATTAAAAATAAAAGAGGGAAGGCCAAACAAAACCCTCTACAAAAAGTAAACCTCCTATTAACCTTCAAAGCCTTGATAGCGCAATCAAAAACAAAAAACACACTTTGTTTTTACATTTGAGATTTTCAGAAATGGCCAAACAAAGCCACCTCTCATCAACCAATGTAAACGAAATCAAGGATCATCTGAACCATCTACACTAAAAGTTAAAAAAAGAATCTGATGAAACAAAACAGTTTAATTTGACTACTATCTTGTGTGAAGTGCAATTAATACACCAGCCGCCGATTTTGACTATGACTAACTAAGTGAGAAACTTCCCACCAATAGTTTTACGTATTTAATTAGTTAGCAAACCTCTCGACATGCTATGTTTTACTATATACAACACAAAAGCTAAAGGTAACATAGAGAGCGGTCGTTTAATATCGCTTCATCGACGTGTGTCCGCACGTCCTTATGCATAATTACATTGAACCATCCTTCGCCATCCTTTGTTCACCGCGGCAACGCGCACTGGTGCGAGTGTACCTACTCACTACAATACAGTACACTTGCACCTAGGTAACGTTATTTGTGTTCATTGGTAATTGTACGAGTGTCTGTGCTGAATAGGAAAACTAGTGTGTAATTAGAATACCATTCGGCGGTATTCTTCAAAACGAAAATCAAACGTTACATAAAACATGAAATCTTCAAAAGAGGCAAAATGGAGTACCAAGTAAAACCAAAATCATTGTGCCTATAGTAGGTCGTCGAAACGGTTTTAGAAATAGTGTGGTTTGAAAGACTTCAAGAAGGTCCTCAAGTCTACTTTATTTTTATTTCATTTGTGTTGTGCGACCTTCACACTTTTTAGTGGTTTCCTAAATATACACGAAAAAATAAGCTTCGAATGATAATCTCACTGGAAGATTGCATGTATAGTATAATATAATTGATAATTTAATGAAATAAAAAGATACTTTATTTACTTTATTTAAAGATAACTCTCGCACTAGGAAAAAATCCTGTGGCGCTGTGACTTAACAAACATTCAAACCATGGACACAAAGAATACCCTGACTCGGGACAGTAATTTGTGGCTCACACATTTTTTTCTTGTGTGGGAGGCAAAAACTTAAGCCATTCCGTGCAGTCATGAATGAACCTGCCACATTTGGTATAAGGACTCTTAAGAGATTAGATTATATTTTAATTTACTATTATAGATTATATGATTACTAAATATTTATAATATTACCGAAAATTTAAGGGATTGAAGAAAATGAAGTCGATCATCTATAGATGGGGACGTTTTCAATACCGGCTTAATTTTCTTCAGTTCCTTCAATTATATCGAAATAAATTAACAATCATTATTAATTGGATATTGGGACTAGATGTAAAATAATTTGGAGATAGTATCAATGTTTGATCCATTGGCGTCGGTAGTGACGTGACGTAAGGTTGGGCCTTACCGTAAAACTGTTTTATAATCAATATTTGTTGCAGCAAATAATTATTGCGCTTTAGATAGTGATTAACAAATACAGGTAATTAGATTAGATACAAGTTTCCATAAATCAAATACTCAAGTTACTTATTTTTCTATTTGCATATATCATAATAAGCCAACAGGTCTACTTTATTTTTAACCGACTTCTGTACCAGTATGTTAATACAATTTGCTAACTATTTACTATGCTATAAATAATCTTTAATGCAATAGATACAAAGACTAAAGCTATCTATAATATGGTAGCTATTACAACAATACCAATACTAAACCATAAGCTATTTAACAACTACGAGTACAATGGTCCTGGCCAATCGTAATGTCACATTGATCTCCAAGTAACCCAACTATCTGATAATACATCGTCTATATACATACATACACAGCAGTATTCATGGCTCGTTAAGTTAATTCTGTATTTCTGTGGGTAGTTATTCCGCATCGGCAGGCGTCTTAGGCTACTTCGTGAACAATTGAAATGGTGTCAATTTTATTACTTAGTTTGAGCCACATTAAATATGGATAGGACTCATTCGGTCGTTAGATAGGCGGAATATTTTTAATGGACTTTCAAAATAATGGGCAGATTATGTTTCCTGTTATCCTCGAATTATTTGATTTCAAAATAAAAAAAAAAACGACTGCGCTCGAGAATGTCAAGTTGGCGATTTTTTTTTTCCAAGTTTGTAACCCACCCTCTGCCTTGCGTCACGCTCAAATTGTCAGATTATCAAAATGTACACTTGTCAGCATGTAATTAACCCACCTTCTCTTAGTCTGATGCGCTCGAGTATGTCAAAATGGCGATATTTTTTTGCATGTTCAAAAAGCCACTGCGAGCTTGCGTCACTTCCGAATCGTCAGATTTTTTAATGGTGGTTTCTTTCGGATGTACTTAACGTCCCCTCTTAGTTTCTGACACACAACCCCACCATGCAAATCAGCAGATTGACCTACCTTCGTTATCAGAGACATGTGGGGTGTTTACACTTTTAATATTTAACACACTAGAGTAACTCCGTTTTACTATAATTTTTTTTTACATTTTTGAAAACCTGTAGACGTTCCCGCCACCAGTGAAAGGGGTACATCTTATGAAGTTTTTTTCTTTCTACCATCTAATCTTCAAATCAAAATAGGTCCCAACGACCCTCGAGTAAATACTCATTTAACATCGTCGGCTCCCCTTCTAATAGACATAGTTCAATGCTATTTGCCAAAATAAATATATGCAACAGAACCAATTGTCGAAAAATCAACTATCGTCGCATTCAAACTTATGAAAATGGAAAAAAAAACTAAAAGACCGACAGTTGAGCGAAACTCGACAGGCCATTTCTCGACCGTATCGGAATACAATACCTATAATATGTACACTGTACATAGTAACGCACAATTAAAAGAAAGACATCTCGATATACAAACAATCGAAAAACGTAACGAAGCAATTACGGGCTCAAACGATCGCCATTTTGTCCATGTCAAACAGAAAAAAATAGCTTCATTAAAATATCCTCCCTTTTTCACATAAATGGACAAACAACCTGTATAGATATCTATTAATGCTGAGGGGATCACAAAGAAATATTATTCGTTAAAGTACTTATATCGCTTGAGTAAATATTTTGAACGTTACGGGAAGTGTAATGAAAACGGAAACAATTTGTGAGAGAATTATGAACTGTATAATGTAGTTGAGTTATTAAAGTAGTCAGTTGAGTTAATAGTACAGTAACAAACCATTTAGTACACTCAATAAATAGACGATAACAGACAGCTCCTAAAGCAACTTTAAATAAACTGATGTTAGTACATATTAATCATTGTTATTGCTATATTACCATATCCATGTCTTCCAGACGTGCTGTTTAAGTGAGAGTGGAAGATGATACAGACAGTGAGTTAACCACAACAAACAATGTGCAGTAATTAGAAGACGTCAGAGAGTTAACATCTAATACAAGTTAATAAATTAATTCTAACGCCATTCACTGTTAGCTACATGCTTGTGGTTATGTAATCTACGAATCACGGTAAGTACCTAGCTAAGAAAATTAGGGAAGTAGTATTTTAGTTTCTACAACTTATTTGTTACTACTACTAAAGCGCATGAAAATAATGTACTTAAAATGTTTTATGCAGTTAGGTACGTTTTTTTATCTTTTCCATATAATTTTCTTACACTGCAAAAGCCCTATCCATAAGTGTTTGATCTATGCCACGTCTTGAAATGTTGTTCATTGTTTTCTTCTTGTGTTCATCGCATCATCAGATCACGATCTTGACGACATTTGTTAATCATGAGGTCGGCAACATTGCAATAAACTAACGAGTACCCCGCCACACAGTTAAAAATACCGTAATAAATAATAATATATTTATTGGCATAAAACATTTTTTTTTATAATGCAACTCTTCTCTCAACTTAGGCTTAATTACTCCTGTGTCGCGGGGGACTTTACAAACATAGAAATAACGGACACAAAGAACACCCTGACTAAGGTGGGAATTGAACCCACGACCTATAAGTATAGTCACTAACCACTAGACCAACAGGCCAGTCAACATGGTATACAAAGGTGTTACATATGTTTTTTAGAGCACATACATGTTTTGCTAATATGTACTAGCATGCAAAACTTTAAACAAAAAAGACCTAAAATTCTAATTTACCGGTGTTGGTTAACATTCTCGCTTGCAAGTTACAACCTTGCCGAATGAAAAATGTGTATCTCTGCCATGCTTGGTAGGTAAATAAAATAGTGAGAAGAACGAGGCGGAGGCGCCAGTCAGTTTACACTTTATGGCCGGTATTGAGAGCTGGAGAGCAGCTATTTATTTAAGCGTTTGTGCAGAATTTTATACTAATATTAAAATTACTGTAAAACGATACGATATTTGAAAAAAAAGTTCTGTTTGAAAATCAATTCGTAAGTTCTTTTTCTAGATACTGTATCCTGTCTAATCGTGGAGCAATTTCAAAGTTGGTTAATCGCAGTACACATCTTGCGACCGACGTTCATACCCAACACAAGTTGTGGGTACGTCGGATATATCGCCTTAATTTGTCGTAAAACGTAGGATGTGGAGCAACATTCATAATGAAATATTCATGCGAAAACAATCTGCTTCGAGTCGGCCGGACAACAGAGAAAACCCGCACGTGGTAAGAAGGCTATGACACCGAAATTGCTTGTAAGCAGCTGGCGTATATTTTAATTTGGCCACATTGGTGAGAGCATACATTACTTTGTAAGGGCGGGCCGGGGCTACATCGATGTAAGGCGGCCGCCATAACAATAAGCATAATCTAAATGGCTAGGATTTGTTCGACATGTGAACTCACAGGGGGTTCAGTCGTGTGCCGGTGCTGATTGCTCGGTAAAACCTTCCGCTTCAAAGGTTAAGTAGGTCCTTTAAGGAAGCCCTTTGATGCGCGAAATTGCTTTAATATTATATTTTTTTCTTTTTGACGTCTGAGTACATGTACAAATGTTTTGCTCCTCGCAAATGTCAATACGGTTAATCCAATATAGTATGTCTTTTTTCTTTGGATACAAGTAATGCGTTTTAATACCAAATGAAATTTTATATAATTCATGAATATGGTGTTAAGCAGTACCATATTACGTAACACTTTTAGTTTTTTTATTTGTTAAACGTAGTAGTATAGACTTGTACACAAAGACATCATAATTTTGTAGCTAGTGGTTCTATTTTTCTTTTAAAAGACAATTCTTTAGGAATATGCCAGTGTCGCGAGGGGGTTCATAAACATTTAAACAAAAGACACAAAGAACACTCAGACTCGGGACAACTATTTGTGGATTACAAAAATGTTTGTCCCGTGTGGAATTTGAACCGACACCACTCGGCGTGGCGACCACTTAAACCATTACGTCATCCATGCAGTCATACTGAAGAAAGGTTCCCACGATGATTTTATGTACCTAACAAGTTATGTATTCCCGTTAGTTTTTTTTTTATTGTGTAATGGAATAGGCGTTTGTCTTTCAACTCACCTGATGGAAAGTGACGATGAAGACATGGTTTACACCATGGTAAATATAGACGCGAAATAGAATTTCACTGTGTTGTCATTTCAGAAAAATCTGATATTGTAACCATATCAATAAGTTATTTCAGAGCTTTTAATTGTCTATAGAAAGAAGCGTTTTTAAAAATGTACCGTATAGGTAGAATCGTTCTTGTTTCCAAGCCGAAGGTGAAATATCCACTGAGTTGGGATCATTATCAATCATTAAGACTCAGTACCATTACAAAAGCTCAGGTTGGTGTCAGAGATGGCGGCAATACTCCATGAATAGGTGACCCTTACATTAAATACTTGTTTACTTAAATATAACCTCCCATTAAAGTACTGCAATACTTTACTATATCTTATAGCAAGTTAATTTTTTAAACCTCATCACTCCTAAGGATATTATTACCTTAAGCCGGCGACAGGATAATCTCGCGATGTGTTTCAAGCTCTAATTGCATTTCGATTGACTCGTTGGAGAGACTAATAACGTTAAGACCCAACAGACGTTTCTCAGACATATCAAACATAATCCTATGCAAGCTTTCATGTAATTTACGAAGCAAAGATAGTTTATAATTTGATCTAAAGGGATGAATGGTACTATTACCTATAAGGGTTATACATTAAACCACTACATTTTTTTGCCTAACTATAAGGCGGCAAACAAGCACACAATGTTTAACAGATATCTACGTTACTGTATTACTTAACAATTTTTTGACTTGAAGGAATACAATAGCATCCAGCTGAAGAAAAATAAACAAATACAAATAATAAAATAACAACAAATAGAGTGACCCTGAAAAAGATTCTCCACGATCACAGGTCTTAAAATTGTTTTCTTTAAGGTTGGTAAGAAGTTTTTAAAAATGTAGATAAGTGACAGGTATAAATAGCCTAGCGATCATATATAACTGGCAATCCGCGACGGCTTCGCACGGCTAGCAGAGACGTCTTCAATAATTATCAACACATTTCAATCAATTTACACAAAATCTTAACAAATTATACACCTAAACCTTCCTCATGAATCACTCTGTATGTTAGTGAAAACCGCATGAAAATCCGTTCAGTAGTTTTTCAGTTTATCGCGAACAGACAGACAGACGCGGCGGCGGACTTTGTTCTATAATATAACTGCATATTATAAATAGAATCTAATCTTTGAAACCATCTATCATTTTTGAGTATTTATTTTTTTCAGTGAGGAAGTTTATAGACTATACATCTAGCTACGACCTTTAGGAGCTGAGCAGTAACCATAAATGCCGGTAAAACTGCGGAAAACGGCCATATGTTTCCAACGAATATGGAGACATCTTTAAAAAAATGTTCGTGAGTGGTATTCATATTTAGTTAAGGCACTGGCAGCTCGCTTCACCCCTGGACAAAGGGCAACAGTCGGGTCCGAAACTAGACCAAATATAAACACGTGACTAAAACCGTATACCTTCAATTAATATCTTTAACGTTTGCCTAAAATATAGATACTCATAGCACGGTAAAGTACGCACTGAACGTAACGTAGTTACGATAAACAAAAAGATGAGAATCGAAATCATGACGTAGAGAGACGAGTGGGCGTTCGATGAATATTTCACGAACAGGAAATAATATCGACAAAGGGAAAATATGAAAATAATAGCCCCGCCCCGCCTTTCGACAGCTCTTTGCTGACTGACGACGCCACTGACGATTTGTCGAAGTTCCTTCAATATTTATGCCCCACAATCTCATTCATATAATATGTATTTGTACCTAAAATGTATTAGGAAAATTATTTTTCTGAAATAAAGAGATGGTATACTACTACTATACCTGTAAAGGTTCTCTATTATATTTTGACAAAATATCTATATTTTGAAAGTAACTTCTAAGGAGCAGAAAAAAGATCGCATATTAATTTAATCGCCAGATTCACTTAAAATTTAGATTTTATATTCTTATTATTGACAGAATTTATACATTTACTTCAATATGGACCAGGGACGTTAAAAGTGTATCAAATTCATTTAAAATGAAAGTTTGGACAAATCTTAAATTAGTTTAAGTCGAGGGCGTTAAACTACTGAGTCTATGCAACTACAACACAGGACTGTTTCTTATACTTAATTAAGTTTTTACCGATCGGCCTTATCGGATTAAATAAAACGCGATTAAGAGTGTTTAACCTTTTGTGACTGACAAACAACCAACAACCTTATTTACTAAATTTACTAAAGTGGCAAAAATCTCTTCAAGTGGGAAAGCCATGCTTCGGCACGTATGGAGTGAGGAGTGATACCACAGCCTTACAGAAAACCGGCAGTGAAACCATGTGGTTTATCGCCGAGTGAGTGAGGTTACCGGAGGCCTTAACCCTTCCTTCTCTTACCCTACTACCACCTTAAATGGCGGCAACGCACCTGACCCGTCTGCTCGTTTGCCCCCTATACCATGAAACAACAATGTTTTTTCGAAAATTTACGTGTTTAGTAAATTTGAGTTGTGTTAAGAGAATTAGAAAATCACGAGAAAGTGTGATCCGTAGTAATCCGTACTCTAGTGTTATTTGAATTCAAGACACAAGATAAAGTTAGCGATAAAGTTAACGTCTAGAGAAGCGGCGAGTTAAGCGACCAAGTGAAGAGTCACTTGCAAAGAGGCCGCGAGAGGTCGGAAGAGGCTGGCGAGAGGCTAAAAGCCTAATTGGCCCTAGTGCCCGATCTAACCCTCGGCTCAAGTGGCCCGTCGCGCCCTCTCCAGTTTGATACACTCGCTTTACATTTACCACTCGTATTATCCTGCATTAATGAAGGTGTATTTAAGGTTGACTCGTGATTATCTTGACGACATACTCGTACATAACGATAATAACCGCTATTAATGTTTTAGCAAGTTTTTCTGCAATGTCATTTTGTTCTTGGTTTTCTTCGTTACAGAAAGATCCCTTAATTTAGGAAAATCATGATATAGGCTGAATGCTGTGCATTATTTGCCATTCTGCTTAGAAATGCTTGTTAAAACCTAAATAAACATTATTATGCCTTCTGGCCGTGGCCGTAAGGCGCGCCGGCTCGGATTTGTCAGAAATATTTTTACTAATAAGCTATTAATATCAGTACCTGCGTTCTACAAGTCATCGTTCAGCTTTGGTACTCATTAAATTGTAATGTAAAAAAATATTTAATTAATTACTATCTAATGTTAAACAATGTAAATTGCGGCATCTACGTACTTATTTATATACCACAAGCATGACTTAAATGTGATAAATACTTTGAACAACAAAAAAAAATCATCTCTAAAACTAAGCCGATATTTTTTCCCAATTCATATAACTGTGTAAATGATACGGATTATTAAAAGTACCTGGAAAACCGCTTTGCTCGGTAGCTTTTTGGAAAATCGTATATTTTTTTGTTGTTGTAAAATTGCATTTTTGCAGGATATACAACTATGCAGTTCAACTTAAAATGGAAAACTGTATCTGTATACAAAATTCCGTTGGAGCCGTTTCCTAGATTCAGATTATATATATCTTCTGTGCGTGTGTATGTTATTGAACTCCTCCTACATAGATGGAAAGATTTTAGCGCTAACGTTTGCCGTTTACCATAGCGCTTTTGACATACATAACTGTCAGTCGTTTGACAGTTGGCGCGATTGACAGAATGCGCGCTGCAAATATCGTTTAAAACAGATGCATCGGTCGGAACTGTTTTTGGAATATTTTTTTTTACCATTTCGACTTCAATATTCATAGTTAAGACAAGACAACGTCTGACGGGTCAGCTAGTATACATATATACAAGAATTGCTCGTTTAAAGGTATTATATATATATATATATAAAAGTACTAGGGCTTACTCGTGGTTCGCCGTTTCATCACAAATATCATATTATAGCGGTTTTTGTTACAAAAATAACACTGATGACAATACGTATGTAGTATGAATACAATATTTATAGTGTATTATTTATAGTTAGAAAAGTTTTCTCGTTATAGCAAAGTGACTGTTAACACTCTTAAATTTTGCCTTAAAACTAAGGCAGACTCTTACCGCAACAACCAAACTAAGCAACTGTTCTGACTTTAATAGTAAATCAATATACCAGCTTTGCCTTTAGATAGTAATTAAGGAGGATAAACCCAAATAGAAATAAAAATAAATGAATAAATCAAATACAGTCCTGGAACGTTCAAGAGTATAGTGTATAGGTGTCTCTTGGATAGGCGTGTACCATCTTCGTCTTCATCGTAGCTTTCCATTAAGTGAGTTGGAAGACAAAAGCCTATTCCGATTATCTATTGAAAAATAACCAGTCCTCACTTTCGGTTTGCCAATTCTGGCAAAGGCCAGAATAAACTTTGACGAATTACGATAGATCGGATCCGAACAATAGCAACAGCTAGAAGAACAGCTAGAACAGATAAACCTCCAACCTCAACGAATTGCCAGAGACGGGGAAAGCAAACTGACTCAAATTATAATTTGAGTGATAACAACGATAAATTGAGTGGTGAGTTTGCCTCCTTAATTATTACTTAACAAATAATTGCCGCCGTTTAATGCTTAATTCGATAGGTTTTACTTCCACTATAACATTTACAAGAGAGAACTGAGTCACGATGACTGATGTTATAGTTATAATAGAATAAACAATCTGCAGTTATCAGTATTTTACAATCTTTATATTTGTCAAAGGAAAATTATACTCACTGAACTAAATACAAGCAAGAATGTAAATCACGAAATAGAGCCACTTGATAAGATCCTCATTTATTATTTAACGAATGCAAACACCTTACGTCCCACCCGGGTCGTAGAGCCTCGCAAAATTAATTCAGTAATTCAATTAAAACATTTAACGTCTTATAATTTCATTGTAAGAGTTCATTTTATATTAATTGTTAAGAAATGATGTATAAAAAGAAGTCATGTTTCAAAAGCAATGAGATAAAAATCTACGACTTGTTAAACAAGTTAAGGCTGTGGTTCCATCAGGATGGTTAAGCGATAAACGAGGTTAAAGTTAAGCTTTAAAACCCTGTCTCTTTTTCCCAGATGAGGTTATGAGACGTTAAAAACTAAAAATTGAATATGGGATGCTCTGACGGGAAAGTAAAGAACCTATTGCTAGTTATAAAACCTTATAAAGCAGTTTTTGTTTCCACACTGACTACAATCCCAGACGCAGGCGTACTATGTAACTACCTTATATGTCAACTAATCGACTCACAATCCTTCTTCAAATGGGTATAACACCCACGTAATTGTAGGTCACATCCACAGCACTTAGCTCACAACCTGTAGCTTTAATCTTTCGATTCTCAAGTTTTCGATCGCTATGTAGCATTTGCCCACGGTTCATGAAAAAAGTTAGTTGCCTTAAACACTTTTGTACAAAAAATAAAATAAATAATCTCACCTATGAAAATCAAGCGATCCTATTGGTGGTTTTGATACCAACGTATCAATTTTTCTGGTAGGAAGTTAATCTTAAAATTATTTAAAAGATTTATTGCTTATTGTGACGATGAACTTTTACATGCTTAACACTCGTACAATCATGTTTCACCTCGTGCTAGCATTAAGCCGCGCAAACTATTTCTCTTCACAAAAGTGTCTGCCATCTAAATTGTTTAATTTCTAAAATGTCTGCCACCAAATACGATCACTACTATTTATTATTGTGAACAATACCGGAATTAAACAAGGAACTATATGAAAGGTATATTGTGGAAAGGACAAGGTGAAAAAGGCTATATGAAAGGAGCAAAATAGAAAAAGCTGTCAAGGGGTTTAGGAGAATCAATATTATAAAACCTACCCGATAGAAGATTCAAAAGGCCATAAACGGAAAAAAAGGACAAAGTGAAATGTAATACGATGTGGTGATAGGGATAATTTGGGAGAGCGAGAGTGGAAGGAACAAGTGATAGGTGGTAGACAATGAAAGGCAATATGAGATTGTAGAAAGGATAACTTCGAATGTACAAAGTGAACGGGCGAAGAGAAAAGCGTCTGTATTGAAAGGCTGATATAAAAGGTACAATAGTGAGGCGATGATATAAGACATCATAGTGGAATTTGCAGTATAGAGAGACAATGTGAAGTATAAAGAGAAATCACTGTTAACGTCCTCAAAGTCCTGCGGAATACCAAGTATTCAGGGCTAACGACCAAACGTAGCTATCCAGGTACCTAAAACCACAAGGTGATTCGTCATAGAGAGATCTATTCCTGTGTAGTGCATGACGTAGGTCGTGACGTAGGTTCTGACGTATAATGTTATAAAACGGAAGTTCATACATTTCTAACTTTCCTTTAAATAAATAATATTGTGATGTCATACATACGTAACATACTACGTATGATAACCTAGATTAAATTCTATGTAAGCTCTTGTATTCCATCAGAAAATATAGTCATAGTTATTCTACAGTTCCTACAAGAAGTGGTTTCATTTCAATTAGAGATAATCTCCACTACTTCACCTGAAACTTTGATTTATTCAAAGAAGGGAATTCCGAGATATTATCAGCCTATCGAACAGCAAGCCACCTTAGAGTGGAGATTGTATCTGTTTCTGTGTGTTGTAAAACATCTATTATGTCGCGTCTTGTTCTCTTTGAATTAAGTCGCTTTTTCAACTACTAAGGGATAAACGTTAATAAGTAAACTAAAGCTTAATAAAAAATACCACTTTAAATTTAACCATGGATGTAATAAAAAGTAGCAGAAAGGACGTAAGATAACTTATTTTATTAAAGCGAATTAAAGGCAACACTCGCCACAATTAAGCTGAATCAAAGATAAAGTGAAACGACTTAGAAAGAGGCAAAGAAAATCAATATTCGCAAAAGTATCCAGAAGGTTTACTTATCAACATTATCATATCACAAAGAGAAGCTTTTAGGGATGAACGAAGAACTTAAAAGCTATTAGGTGTGAATGTCCCCATGATTTCTAAAATTTATCTGAATTCCATGAAAATGACAATATTTAGTCATATTTAAAATATAATTATGTATTTAAACGGGAATTAACGCGATCACGAAAAGGTATTACATACCTCTGAATACCTTTCTGAAAGGTATGTAATACCTTTTCGTGATCGCGTTAATTCCCATTTAAATACATAATTATATCATGGAACGCGAAAGTTTAAAAGTTAATATTTAAAAAAAAAATTCTCTATCCAATAAAAAACTCGAAGATGAGGACCCCGTCCTCCAGGCAGTCAACTTATTTCATTAGATGTAAAAGTCATCCATCTTGTATATATTATGTTAAATGTAACATCTTGTGTTGCAACCTTTCCCTGCAAGCCCACGGATGGGATTAGCCTACCTGTCATAAGTTAAGGGTAAAGTATAGGTATATTATCACCAAAGTTGTTTGTAATTCATGATTAAGTAACACGCACTAATTTAGACGGACAATTAGACAGTCATGCCAACAACTTCATTAATAAAGTTCATAAATACCGAAATACTCGGGACTATATCTCAGTTCACTGAGACGCAAGTTTTGTGAAATTGATCCTAGTTTATAAGACAATGGCTTTACATATTATATTTAGTTCGTTCTATTTATACGCGAGTATATATGTACTTACATCATGAATTCTTAATAGATGTTAATCAGACCCTTAGATTATAGGTCCAGATTCCTAATCTGTGCCCCAAAACTGAGGCCAAAAAATATACGCGACTAATATAAATATACGCGACTCACTCTTCAAACGCGAAAGAACGTTCGCCGCTGAAGTAAGTCCCGAGCCGCTGTTTATAATATTCAAAAATGCCTGGTTGTGCTGTCAAATCCTGTAAAAATTATACTAAAAAATGTCATATATGTCCTTACACAGATTAAAGCATGATTAGAGTATCTGCTTACAGCAAGTATGCGTAAATGTCACGGATGGACTTTTACAATGGGCGACTCCGTTACAAGAGAGCTTAGATTGTGATAAGCGGTATATTAAAGCTGAGGATAATCCTTGACAGCACCGTCCATAATATTGATAAATGGGTTTTGCGAGTATTGGCCTACACAATGAAATAGAGAGTCTAGATAGTATTTAGTATTGTTGATTACATTGTATAATCGGGAAGGTTTGTCAATATCTTTGTGAGTTCAATCCTCGGATTGACTTTCAACAGTTTTCAAGCTTTCGTGGTTTTAGAGTTTGTTGAATAATTAAATGATGAAAAGAAGAATAGATATATCAAAGCTGTGTGTTCATTTTCTAGTAGCTTCTTGTGTAAGGCACAAGATTATGTTTTAAATGAATTGCGTGTATGGTTCTTAAAACACCTTCCAAGTACTTAACCTTTAATTGTTAACATTAAAAAGAAAAAAGGCTTGCTATATTATTTTTAATAGGAAATAAAATACTACTACAGGATTATTCTTAACGTGCCTAGTGCGTCCTCAGTTACTAAAAACATTTAAATGCGATGGCATTCACAGTTTTGAAACATTTCCATTTTCTCTGTCCACAGACGTAAACATTCGTACACTTTATTCTTTTCTTTTGTGAAAATTTCATTCGAATGAGTTCGTTTTTTTATAACACTAAGTTCCTTGTCACTGCATTTGCATACAAAGATTATCCCCTAGCTGATATCAGGAACGAATGGGTAAGGTGAAGATTTCCTCTGCAATACAAAATAATTAACTTTCATTATATTTTTGTCTATAAAAGCCCGTTCGAGTTTTATCTGTGTACACCATTGTGAAACCTCAGCGAAGGAAGCGTCTAACTAATCCTCTCGGCTTACATATCTCGATAAATTGTCACATGGAGCTAAGCGTCACGATGAGTTAACGTCCTAACGTCCGAGAGTTATCGGAGCGACTCTGTTGGAAGAATTGATTGAAAGTTAATGCTCTAGACAGGGTACGATTAGTCGAGACCGGGCCATAGCCCGAAATAAAAATGGGAAACTTGGTTTATGACTGAAATCTATCATAAGCATAGATTTTCGGGTGAGACGTGACGTAAAAGGTATGAGCCTTGAATAATATGTTAAGTTACGCTATATATAATATGAGTGGTGAGAAAAGTATTAAGTTTCATTGTTTTGTTACCTGTATACGAGTACACATATTGAGAATATAATAAATATTCTATTCTCTATTTAATGTCTGGCCGATTTGGATTTTGTCCGTGTACAATGTTTACACAATCGTGTACAATCTGTAGGTGTGAACTCCGGTACATTTTCACTTTCCTTGATGAAACTTGGTATTGGGGGTAATTGAGTTTTAGAATATTAATCAGTCGCTTTTTGTTTGAGGTGCTGATCTTCCTAAAAAGAGGAGAAATTTACTGTGTCGTTATTCACTGACTGAGTGTAATCATATTTGTTAATAAAAAGGAGCATGATGTGGCAATGGAATTTACTTTTAGCTGTAAAATCTATACTAATATATAAAGCTGAAGAGTTTGTTTGTTTGTTTGCTTGAACGCGCTAATCTCAGGAACTACTGTTCTGATTTGAAAAATTCTTACAGTGTTAGATAGCCAATTTATCGAGGAAGGCTATAGGCATATATATCATCACGCTAAGACCAATAGGAGCGAAGCAGTGGCCATAAACGCAACTGGCAGGTGAAACTGCAGGGGCGGCTAGTCGGATATAAGACTTTATTGCTCATAAGATGCTGATGGTAGCTGTTGTTCGCAGCACCATTTAAACTTCAAGTTCAAAATATGTATAAAGCGGACTTATAGACCTATAGAACGTATCTGTAGAAAAAATTGTACAGAAGAGAGAAATGTACAAAATGCCTCGAGTTAGCGCTAAATAATTCTAATCATTAACTTTTCAAAACGTATCAACGACTTCAATGCACATAATAAATTGTAATAATCTGTATTAGAGGTTACAAAAACCATTTAGAATATTTACCATAGTAACAAATAAATAAATCTAGAGCATATAAAATTATCAGCTCAATTGTGACTAATGTAATATTAATGTACATCAATGTTTTACAAGCTTTAAAACACTTTTACGAAAGGCTTTATTTCTAATCTATAATAATTATTTTCATTCTGTTATTAAGTCATTACTAGATACCAGGGTACCAGAAAGCTGGTGGCAGATTACTAAACGTGAATTACATTAAGCGGAACGCCATCCCTCATCAAAACACCCTCATCACCCGCACAAAACCGAGCAAATAATCCGAGACCACTTACGGTTATAATAAATATGATACCTACTCTTCATAGTTTACGTATACCTACTTACCAGACATGATAAAGGTCGTGAGGGCTGTAATGAATCATAAAGAAAATTACCTTCCAACGACAATGAGATTTGATTATTTTAGTTGTATTTCGGAGCAATAAAAATAAATCATGTGTTTTGTGTGGGCTTGAGATTATGGTCCGAATGCGATAAATAATACTGTGTTTGCCTGCACGAGTCAGAAGCAAATAATTAAAATGTAAACAAGGGTTAAAATAACTTTAGTGTAACACATATTACAGCAGATTTACGTTAAAAAGTTGGACCGTGTAGCCGTCCCGAACCCTCAAGAGACTTTCAAAAACTTCCAAACAAGTTGTTGCTCCTACAGGGGAACTCCCACTAACGAGTATTCAATAAAACATAAGTATGAATCGATTTATCAACATCATGGCAGCGGACTTGTGTGAAATTCTCGCCTCCCCGGTACAGTCAACTCTAAGTTTTGGCGATATAATAAAAAGTGGGGTCGTGATAATAAAGTATTCTTATTTTCACCCCATTAAGCTTTGGGTGCGGATAAACGATAAAATGTCTAAGTGATATCGTTTTAGAAAACGATTTTTGAGTACATAAACGACGACAAAATACAAGATAAAACGCTTTGCTATTTGCATAGCACCAACTAATTTAATATTATATTTTTACTGTTATATCCTTTTTGAATTCTCGTCTCATGAAATAACACTGTTTGTTAAAATTTCTCTTTATGGGTGTCGGTTGCGATAAAGTCGTTTAAGCAGTTAGATCGATGTAGTTGTTAAACCTTTTCTTCTATTGCTTTCTCTTCTTACCTACCTTTCATACGGATACATGCGTGAGTGTATGTATGTTTGTACAAAAAAAAACAGCCTTAGCAACTCTATACGAAATAAGCAGTTCCTCCCACTGAATCGTTATCAGGCGAAAACTTGTTTGAGATAATGATAAACTTGCCAATGCAAGTTTTATAGAACCATTTTTTAGCACCAATACCATTATTAAATTTATACCTATAAGTAATATCAGTATATATTACTTATTGGTATAAATTTGTCAGCATTGATTGCAAACAATAGATAATAAATAACCTTTGTGAGTATTACTTTCTGACCTATTTAAAAAAAATTGCATATTTCCCAATAGAATTGACTTTGTCAGAACAACTGTGTATTGGCAGTGATATAAGTTGAATAAAGAATAGAATCCGACATGATGAATTGCTCAGATACCAAATTGGTTCGGATTACCTTTCCAATCCGACCGCTGAATCCTGCTGAAATCGTTGTTTTACCTACACAACTAGCTTCGTGTTTCGGTTTACTTTGTACTTGTATATTCAATTATGGTATTTTACTGTGGCACATGATATATAATATTCCTTTAGCGGTTGTTCTTTCACGAAGTCTTATAAATGACTAGCAGCGCTCCGCGGTTTCACCCGTGTAAGTCCCGATCCCGTGGGAATATCGGGATAAAAAGTAGCCTATATGTTAATCCGTCTCCAGCTATCTATATACCAAGTTTCATCGCAATCGGTTCAGTAGTTTTGGTGTGAAAGAGTAACAAACATCCATCCGTCCAAACTTAGACATTTATAATATTAGTGGGAATATCTGCACTAAGAAAAAATAAAACTACAAGTCTCATATTATTTTTTAAAGGGTTAATGACGATAAAAAGATTTTTAAAGTCGACCTGCAAAATGTGCCTACTTGTTTGTAAAAAATAACAAAAGATCAGTAAAAGGTTCATATAACATGATACCTTTACAGATAAAAATTGAGCTTAAATTATAAAATAATAATGAGAGTTATTTGGCAACATAAAACAACAAATATGTTGCTAAAATATATCACAGAATCTTTTCCTGTTCGCGGAACCGTAGAATCCGATTTTTGCCAAAACAACTTTTCCAATTCTCGATTCGAATCATTCGATTTATTTTTATAATCATTAGTTCATTTTCATGTCTGACATTTTTAGCAACAATAAATATATCTTTCTTTCTATCAACTTAAACTGTTCTAATGTTAGAGTATTAGTCAATAAATTCCGTAAGTCTGTCAATAACTTCATTTCAGCTGTCCGTGGTACTTGTAAACTGTCGAGTGTTAATTTAGCATAGATTTATCACCAGTCCACTCCGCCTATGCCGCAGAGAGCAATTAAAAGCATCTGTGAATGGAGAACACTTGGCGTGATATGTATATGAACTGAATGCGGCATACCTAACCTTTACAGGACAAAATATTTCTTTACTACAGACATTATGGCTTATTTTGAGTCATATTTGAGCAAACAACACTACTACCATTGGGTTGATACTGTCAAAAAAAAATTTTTCTTTGGTAAAGTGTTTTCAAAATACTACATTTTAGGAAACTAAAAATGCAAACATTAGGTTATGATCAAGTGAAGCATTCAGTTTGTATACAAGGCATGCATTTTAAGTTTTATCGTTGATTAAAGGTTTCACCACGTAGTTTAATACACTTTTCCATTCGCTCGACCCAGTTATTAAAACATTTATTCCACTCCAAACTAGGTGTGTTCAATATGGCTGACTTGAAAGAATATTGAACAGTTCCAAATTCCAAATTGGCGGTAAATACGTAATCGACCGAATTTAAAAGGCATACCTGGTAAAAGGTAGGTACTCTATGTCTGTACCTCTGACGTGTGTGCATAATTTCACGATGATCGGTTTAGTAGTAAAGGCGCGTAAACAAACAAACCACATTCGCATTCATAATATTAGTATGGAGTACATTTATAAATATACTTGTGAATGCATCATGCATTTTTCTTAAATAATATTGCCAACGTTAGATGAGTGTATGTACGAGTATGTATTGATTTTCACTACATTTGATAGATTTACATACCGTAATATGTTAAAATATTTTGGACTTCAGTTAACTGTATCGTGAAACTAATCCTACACAATTACTACATACAGTTATTTTACACGCTTTGAACTCGTAAGTTGCAAATAAATATCCTTTAACACAGCGGAGGCAACAGTAACTCAAAATTACGTATTAAATAAATATTTATTTAAAAACATTTTTTAAGATTTTTTATTTTATTTCGAAATCATACAAAATGTAGCTTAGACTAATGAATATTGCTGTAGAGTTTTTACGTATTATGGTTTTTCATATAATAGAAAAATATATAGCACCAATTCGGAACTTTTCGAAACGAATTTTTCTCTTTTTACGAGATTACGCAAAGACGTTTGTCGAAACTATCCTAAGCACCTGAAATAGTTTACAAATAGAGTAATCGCTCCCAAATAACTTACCAGTTAATGATTTAAAAGAAGTTAAGGAACACAACTAGGTTCAAAGGTTAGTAGATCGTCAGGCAAGCAAATTAATAAGATTTTGCGGAAAACAAAGTATCTAGGATCCTTTAAACACATAAAGGCCATAGGGTTATGAATATGCATCTCTAATGATAAAATGACGACAAAGCTTTTGCTGTAGTCTGGGATTCGATATTCATATTCACGCATTTTCCACTAAGTGATTTCCACGTGCAGTGTCTGGGAATATTTTGTTCATTACTGCCGAACAGAGGCGGTGATATTGGTACCCTAACGCACCATGTGTTGGGATGTATTGTGTTGTGTTAAATGTTCACGATAAATGAGTAGACAAATATTTTCCTTGATGGATGGATTGGATAGCAGACATGCATATCTTAACAATAATGCCTTTTAATAATATGCAATAAACGAGTAGGACGCAAACTATTACACACACAAAGCAAAGCTCGTACAGACACTATTTACATTTACATTCACAGAAATATATACGTGACCAAAATTCATCCAGTTGACATTATTTAATTTGAAATATCCGAAAGTAGAAATAATTCTATTTACGCTATACATAATTCATACGAACTAGCACCAATAAGCAATATATTTAGCTATCTCCTACCAAACTTATTTCATTTTTGTAAAAAACTCGATCAGTAAGAATAAATTCATCGTAACGAACCACACATATCTACTACGAAAACAGACGCTGAAAAGATACAAAAACAAGCTTTCGTTCACAGTACATTCGCACGATGTAATTCCCGCGCAAATCCTCTAGTAATAGTCTCTGGATGTCAATCTCTCAATAAACGACTACGAGAAAAAACAGCGCTTGGTACGCAAACAAACAGTTGTAACAGCAGACAGCCCAGCGGGTGGTAGGTACTCCACGCGTACAAATATACGAATGAAGGGCGTTTTCCTATTGCGCAAACAATTTGTGGTAGACTAATTGCCTGCAGACTGTCCTGACTAAGTCCTGTGGTGTTTCAACTAAAACAAAGGAAGTAAAAATAAATAGTAAATACCCATTTGTTTATAAAACATTTTTTATGACAACTAACGCTACGAAACAAACTTGTTTCCCACCTGATCATTTTAAAACGTCGCTGAGTGTTTGTCACAGATATAGTAGGTATCGAGAAAGCGTCTTAAAACATTAAGTGGCGTGTGCTCATCAATCAGACATACAGGACCGAATTTGCAATTTTTGTCAATTCACTCTGCCGCCGCGATGTTACGAACGCACGATGTCAGCTGATTTTGTGCTATAATAATTTAAACGGGGCCGCAAACGTAGTTTTTTTAAATGTAGTAGTCTTTATTGGTGTAAGAATCTTTAGCTATCTAACCAGCTATCTATAATACGAGCACATGCTATTATTATATTATAAACACGCTTAGATACATTTTTTAAACGACGCCCAGTTATTCAGACGTACATAACTGCACTGAGTGGGAATCGAACCTGCGACCTCTAACGTGGCAGTCGAATGCACTCCGGCCGCACCGATATAATGTGATGATAAAACAAAATTAAGTTTTCGAATAATCTACTTCAAAATAATAGGAAACATTAAACAAGTACATGTTTTTCTCCTACAAGGTTGTTTGCAACTGTTACGTTCTCACGTACGAAAGATAATTAAGTTATCATAAAGGGTAGGAGGTCGTGTAGGTGACAGTTACCGTCTGAATGTCAATTAAGGAAAGTTTCGTAATATGGCATTATGGCACAAGACGCCAACTTGAGCTACTAGGCGACAATGAAAACTTGAAGATATTATTAGTTTTTAATATCTATACAATATAGCCTACCTATTTTGTGCTTAAGGTCTAATATGTTTTGAGCTAAAAGATTTAGCTAGGCTGGCCAAAACCGAGATTATAATATTCTACACTATTATTGTTTGAATTCTATTATTTTGGTTTAATTCTGTAAGACAGAATATTCAGATTTTTAGAAATAACAGCTTATCATGCAGAGGGTAGGTCAAAGGTACTAATAAAAAAAGCCCATTTCAAGACCGCACTAATGAAAGGGGGATGACCTACACAAAACCGAATTCACAATCTGTCAAAGTTAAAAAAAATATTTATCTGACATAATATAGCAATAATATTTACTTACAGAAATAGCTTCTGAAAATGAAGAAATAAAGCTGAACAATTCAAACACAGGAAGATCGGTTAGTACTCGATCCATCAAGATCACGGCGCTAATCTTCTCAATTACTCAGGGACACGATGACTGATGGGATACGGGGGCCACAACTTGTTAGAAAACTTTAAAGATATTAGTTTTTCTTGACAACTCATATCCACAATAAAATCTACATACTAATGCCAGCAGGCCTTTATCTAAATATAGTATTGTTGTTCTATTTTTACCGTCAACGATAGCGTCCGACCAAAATCTATTTTTATAAATGCCAAATTATCAAATAAAAATATTGTAATTATGTAAGTGAAACGACATTCATATTTGCTTTTGTAGAAACAAATTGAAGATTGGCCGGTTCAAGATGATTATAACCAGAAAATAAAACATGCACCCTTTTAAAAGACTGTAAAATTTGACACAGTCCAATTTTAAATTTTAAGAAGTGCAAAATACCAAATTTTATATCTGATACAGATATATTAAATTAGTAACACACATACTTTATTTTTTAATTTGTCAGTGTAAAAAAAAAAAGTTATGTGGCTAGCATGTAGCTTGTGCAACCAAATTAATTTTCAAAACTTCATACATAGTAAGAGAAGTTGACTCCAGCATTTCTCGACGGAGTCCAGGAATTCAGAGCCTGCAATAATTGAAATTCAATCAATCACCCAGGGCTTGTGTCAGAAAGCTCCGGATAGGCCGATGCACGCGAGGTAGCCCGGCAGGCAGCCAAAATAATGAATAGCCGACGCCAAGATTCAATTTGCTGTGCACTCCAGCTCCACTGGTAGCCGGTCGGTTTAAAATTTGCCAAATTGGACAATCGTCGTATGAAAACTAAACCGGGTTTTCCACCGTTTGTTAATTTTACTGAATTCATTTAACTAACAAAGCTCCTAGAAGGTTTCAGAGGTTTTGGATTTATGTATTACAAATTCTTATACGAGTCGAAATTAAAGTATCTATGCAGACATTGTGAAATAAAACAGTTTTCTTTAATTGAAGTATAATCTACATAGGAACTACTTAGTACCTAGCTTATGTTTATTTGAGGAAACGTTTCACAAAAGTAGAGTCTGACGACTGGCCTGTTGGTCTAGTGGTTAGTGACCCTGACCGCTATGCTTATAGGTCGTGGGTTCGATTCCCACCTGAGTCTGGGTGTTCTTTGTGTCCGTTATTTCTATGTTTGTAAAGTCCCCCGCGACACAGGAGTAATTCCTAATGCGGGAGGTCTTTAAAAAAAGAGTAATAGGCACATAACTGGTAATTAAATTTTCAGATAAATTAATCTAAAAGAAGACAACCCTAACGTCACAGTATATACATAGTATATACGTATACTGTGCTAACGTCGTGCGTCTTCCGAAGAGATAAGAGCTAAGCTAGAAAGAGAGACAACTTCTAGGTGAATATAACTGTAGGTAATAAGCGCTATGCGACCTGAATTGCACTTTAGTGTATCGGAGCAAGAGTCGCTATTTATTTAAATAATTTTGCATCTGTTATGTATTTTGTGATAAGGCATCACAGGTTTTTGACAGTTCTAGTCCTATTTATAAAAGAAACTTGTTTGTGAATAGAGATCTGTATCGGATGGATCCTACCAGCAAGTTCTGTACTGCTAAGATAAACGCTCTATTACATGCATCATCTGCAGTCCAGTACTTGCATACGTTTAGGTAGGTACATAAGAAAATTATAACTTAGGAACGCAGGAGAATGGGTAACTGAAGCTCAATGAGATATTATATATAAGGCCTCAGTCATAAACGAACGGTCTTAGATGGATACTCCTTCGACCTTGTGGCCATTAATGCCAGGGTTTTAATGCAACCTTGTTCCTGATCCGTATTAATGGGTACTTCGATGACAACACCGTTGTAGAGAGATTTATGTCCTATACGCGAGCAAGTTCACGAGAAATCCAGTCTTCGAGAGAGTCCATGACTGAATACAACAGCTTCCAAGAAATTGGGAATAATTTCGAAGGTTCGGCAGTACTTCAGCTCTGAACTGCTGCTCAATCTCTATACAGCCAAGATCGATCTTGCATGGAGTACTGTGCAGGTCACCTTTGGGATGGCTCAGCTAAATACTAACTTGAAGCTCTGGATTCTGTCGACCAAAAAGCTCATAAGCTTATAAACGACGATATGCTCACGAACTTCATACTCTTGAGCATCGTCGTAAATTTGCCTGCTTTGGCTGGTTGTTGCTAGGATCCACTTTGACAAGTGTGCGTCATATTTCTTCAAACTAATTGAACCCTCACCATTCTTTCGTCGGACTATTAGACGCAGACAGAGGTTCCACCCTTTCATTGTCGAAACCTCAAAAAGATGAACTAAACGCTTTGACGGCGCAATTTTCGTTCAAGTAGCCAAAGTCTGAAAGAATGAACTGCCTGGCTCTATCTTTCCAGAAAAAATTATAATCCTCGAACGTTCAAGAGTAGAGTGAATAGGTTTCTCTTGGATACACGCATACCATTTTCGTCTTCATCGTCACCATCCATCCACATTTCCATTTTTATTATATTATCGCAAAAAAACAACCATTTTACATGTATCAAAAACTAGAAAATTCCTAAAGTATTGGCAAGAAGAAATTACAAGGAGACTTGGTCTATGAACGTTAAAATTTAATTAACATTAACACAATACGTAAACACAATTCCGGAATATTTGTTATTTACTCAGAGTCAAAATACAAACTGGTTATTAAACCCGCTGCTAAGTATCTGCCTCTCCGAACAGCGAAAATTATTAACATCCCTCAAGAAACTAAATTTATGTTTTAATTTTATGGACATAAGGCACAGATTGTGAGAGCTGAGGCACATTTAATTTTGGAGTAGGTTTAATTTCAATAGTATATTGCAATCTGATTTTAATTGCTAAGATATGAATGCGACGCTTTAATTATATAAAATTATATCGTTCACCGCGATGAGTATTAACTCCCTTATTTAACTGAGGCACAAATGTTATCAGTTCTATCTCCCGCAAAAGATATTTTATAGGTATAAAATGACCTGATAATGATGACCAAATGGTTAGAATAAAAAGTTTACAAAAGCATAGATTAGGCATAGATAGAAAAAGAGATCACGTTATTTTTGGCACCAAAGTAGCGTAGACAGCATGCAATAAAAAGAACACCTAATTTATAAAAATCTCGTGCCATGGTGTTTGTGACTGAAACGGTGAAACCCCCATGTTTTTTTAAAAAGAAAAAAGGGCATTGCAACGCATGCCGGGTGCAGCTGGTACTACTATATGGTTCAAGTAAAGCAAGTCAACACACATTTTGATCTGGACAACAAGCCCTGTGGCCAACTGGAGAAGAACGTCGATAACAACAAATTGACAGTCGTAGTGGAGGCCCCTTCAGTTCAAACTACGTGGGGATTAGTAGCACGATATACTGATTCTTTTACGTACAAATTGGAAGTGGTAAAATATACGTACACGTACTGTGTGAACTAATTGAAAAACAACAAAAAAAACCCTCCAAGCTTTTTAGTGGAGACACCATATTTTCATTATTAATGTACATTTGTGCAACCACTTATATAAATTTATTTATAAGGCATATTTGGAAATAAATAAAGAATTTGAATTTGAATTTGAATTTTATATTATAGGGGGCAAACGAGCAGACGGGTCACCTGATGGTCACCTGAAAAAACCAAGTCCCTAACGCAATTGATCATTCTAGCATTGTTCATTACAACTACGAGACTTGGCACAAAAATTATACAGAGGTGTACTGCGAAGACTCGCAAAATGCTATTAAACAAACAAGCCTCCAATCAACCGTGACTTATCAATAGCTCTTGTCCAAACCTTCTTTGTCAGAATGTACGCACTCAAACACCACACAACGCACAACGGATGTATGGAATGCATAATCATATATTATCGGCACAGGCAGACATACAGATACATACGTTAAACTTAAAACACTTTTCATTTTTGCATCAGGGGTTAGAAATCAAGTACATTCGTATTATATACGAAGGTAATTTTTAGTTTTACTTCGTAGTACGGCATAATCACATGGCTACTCCAGCAGCTGTCGGGTCAACATTCGACCCGGTGGCTGAAATGCCGATGTCCGAGGAGGAGCTCGAGGCCCTGTTAGCGGATGACAAGGAGCCCCAGGACCTCCTAGCCGGACTACACATTGGGGGCGGGGAGGGGGAGCCGTCTGAAAATGGCGTGCCCTTCGTCCGCCGTTAATGTGCTGCAGGCGAACCTCCACCATAGCATCACTGCGACGGCTCAACTGCGAAAATGGCTGAAGGTTCAAAAATCTGCCATTGTCCTGATCCAAGAGCCATGGGTCAGGCAAGGCAGCATACATGGCCTCTCTAACTTAAGAGGTAAACTACTATACTACATAAGTAATGACAGTCCAAGATCATGTATTTATGTCACTGAAAACATTGTTGCGCAGCCTTTAACAGACTTCTGTTCCAGAGACCTGTTTGCTATAAGGCTGCAACTAGGACAAGAAGCTTGGGTTCTGGTCTCTACATATATGCATGAGGACGAGGAACTCCCCGCACGATCTCACCAGACTGATCAGCTTCTGCGAGTCGTCCGGGCTAGAGATTATAGTCGGGACGGACTCCAATGCACACCACCATCTGTGTGGGATGGATAGATGCAACAACCGAGGTAAGGCTCTAGTTGATAATATGTTTTCTACGAACCTGACTTTGTTAAACACAGGTTCTAAAGCTACTTACGTGACGAAGCGAGCGAGTACGATCATAGACCTAACTCTGGCAACGGAGAAGGCAGCTCGATACATCGACGGATGGCACGTGTCCGATGAGGCCTCACGCTCAGACCATCGGTGGATCAAGTTCGACCAACAGGTTTCGATCCCTCCTATGCCTCCCAAGAGGAACCAAGACCCAAGACCGACAAGACCAGATATCGACGGTCTCTTCGTACGGGACTTGCGCCGCTTGAGGCATCCGTTAAACTGGAGGATACTACACACATTGAAAAACAGGTAACAGAGTTAGCAAATCTCATGATTATTAGCTACTACGAAGCATGTCCAGAAAACTTACCTCCTGCTGATCAAGGCAAGCAACCATGGTGGGGTGGCGAACTTGAGCGCAGAAGGAGGAAAGTTAGAAGAACCTTTAATAGGGCCATGAACACTGGCGCTGAGATGGATTGGGATGCCTATAAGGCCGCCAAATCCGAATACAAAAAACGCATCAGGTTCTATAGCAAAGCAGGATGGAGAAAATTCTGCAGCAATATTGGATCCTGTAACCAAGCGAACCGGGTAAGGAAGCTCCTAGCTCAAGAACCGATGTCGAGAGCTGGCACTCTTCGGAGACCCGACAACTCATACACAACATCACCAGAAGAAACTGACCGCGTTCTACTAGAAACACACTTCCCAGGATGCGAGTTAGTACAGGCAGTAAATTGGTATGACGATGTATCAAATACACCAACAGCACAAGATTGGCAATATGCGGAGCAGATCGCAACCGAAGGTAAGGTTCAATGGGCTTTCCAAAGTTTCCATCCATTCAAATCGGCTGGACCAGATGGTATTTTCCCTGCACTGCTTCAGTGGGTTGGGCAATCCGTCAGTAGGATACTGGCCGCCTTGTTACAAGCGTGCCTTGCACTTAGGTACGTCCCTAAAGGATGGAGGGAAGTGAAAGTGATATTCATCCCCAAGCCGGGTAAGAACGATTACACAAATGCGAAATCATTCAGGCCAATCAGTCTCACATCCTTCAAGCTTAAGACTTTGGAGAGACTGTGTGAAAGAGAGCTGAGAGAAGGAGCGCTTAGAAACATACCGCTACATAGCAACCAGCATGCCTATAGTTCAGGTAAATCTACAGAATTAGCGCTTCATCGGGTCGTAGGACAAATAAAGGCAGCTGTACAACAAAAGGGCATCTGTCTTGGGACCTTGATTGATATAGAGGGAGCCTTTGACAGAACTCATTTTACTAGCATTCGTGCCGCATTGGAGAGGCACAAGGTGAGACCGATGCTCATAAATTGGATCACCAATATGCTCAGCAAACGAGTAGTACGGTTCGCAGGTGAGTCACAGGCAGCCAAATTAGTTAGGGGATGCCCACAGGGTGGTGTACTCTCGCCGCTCCTATGGAATATGGTCATAAATGACCTCTTCACAAAACTAAATGCGAACCACTATTATACGGTTAGCTACGCAGATGATCTGACTATACTTATATCAGGTAAGGTCACAAGTGCGGTCTGCGAGCTAACGCAGTCAGCTCTAGGCTTAGTGGAGCGATGGTGCATTGAGTATGACCTGTCGGTCAACCCATCTAAAACCGAGCTGGTAATGTTCACTCTCAAACGAGCCTTGGGGTTGCCCAATTTGTATTGTCTGCCCACATTGTTCAACACGCAACTCGTGGTATCGCCAAAGGTAAGGTACCTAGGTATAATTCTTGACAGCAAGCTGACCTGGAGCAGCCATATAGACTACAAGATAGAGAAGGCGAGCATCATTTTCTGGCAGTGCAAGAGGATGATCGGCAGACGCTGGGGACTATCCCCCAAGATCATCCTATGGCTGTACACCACAGTGATCCGCCCGGTTATTTCTTACGGTTCCATCGTGTGGTGGCCTCGAGTTAAGCTGATCACCGTGGAGAACCAATTACGAAAATTCCAGAGGCTAGCGTGCACAGCGATTACGGGCTGCATGAGGACCACACCAACTGCTGCCCTGGAAGTTATGCTGGATCTAGATCCTCTGCACCTGTATATACAACAGGAAGCAGCTCTAGCTGCGACAAGGCTAAGGACTCTGCACCTGTGGAGGGACAATGGAAGCCCGCATACGGTGATTTTGGAAGAAGAGATATCCAAGGACATACCGATTGTGATGGCCATAACCGACCGGATCCCTAAACGGTTGGCATTTGATAAAAAATATAGAATCCAATTACACGAGGACCAACGCATCGAGGGTCTAGACACTCGCGCGCTCAGGATCTTCACTGACGGCTCCAAAACAAGGTATGGCACTGGCTCTGGGGTCTTCTCAGAGGATCTAAATATAAAAACAACAGCCACTCTAGGTACCCATAACACAGTATTCCAGGCCGAATGTTTGGGTATCTCCATGGCTGCCGCAGCTGTCATTGCAAGGAAGGTAAAGGATCAATCGATACGTATACTATCCGACAGCATGGCGTATTACAAGCTCTCGACGACGCCTAATCTACGAGTGCTACCAGCGTCTTAATGAGGTATGCGAACTCAACAAAGTAACCCTCCAATGGATAAAGGGTCACAGCGGTTCTAGAGGCAACGATGCAGCGGACGAGTTGGCCAGGAGGGTATCGGAGATGTGCGTCATGGGCCCGAAACACTTCGGACACTGGTAAGGATGCGCACTAGAGACCTACACAATTTCATATGGGCGAGCCATGAAGACGCGGTCGGCGGTCGATGCGGGCAGACGAGGTCGGCACTCCCCGCCATCAACAGCCGGCTGTCAAAGACGCTACTCCGGCTGGACAAGCGTCAGCTGCGAGTGGCAACCGGAGTAATCACCGGGCATGGCTCGTTTAACAAACACCTTTCTGCTATAGGAGCTACGGACAGCCCACTGTGCAGAGCTTGCATGGAAGCAGAGGAAACAGCAACCCATGTACTTCTGGACTGCCAGGGGGTTGCAGAATACCGGGCTAAGTACCTTGGCTCGCCAGGGTCACTCTCCGAAATCGTCGGTAACGTGAAGGGGTACTGGGATTCTTCGGGGAGTTAGGGTGGCTCGAATAGCTTTTATTCCCACCAACGCAAAATAGGCGCCTCGCCGTGGAGTTGCGGAAAATTGCCCGTGAACACCTTTTTTTTTTTTTGTGCCTGTGGAAACCCCCTCGGGCCGTCACCCCGCCGGGGTTTTCGGCGGGGCGGTGTGTCGGAATCGAACCGACTAAAACCACACGGTGTGCCGTACTGCGCCTTAAGTAGGAGGGATCCGGGAACAGCTTTATTAAGACATCCGCCCGTGAACACTTAACCTAACCTAACCTACGGCACAATCAGCAATTTGCACTCATATTTCGTGAATACCAAACCAATCATGAACCTTTAAGACTTTTTGCCTAACGATACTGCAGAATTACTATTACCTAAATTATTTGAAGAAGAAAAATTAAGTTTGGCATGGAATGGCGACTGTTATTTTATTTAACCCCACCATCCTAAAATATGATAAACATTCGGTATTTTAGGCTAATTGAGGAAAATGTTTAAGGAAAACTGTATTGAGGTAAAAAATATCATCAATCACGCTCCGCTATTTTCAACCAAGGACACATAAATATAGTGACGATATGCCAAAGTATCCTACTCTATATCAAAACTAATTCTATTATTTAGGTACATATACACATTATAAATACAACACGGGCGGACGGACAATGGCAATGGCGTCTGATCCTATAAACAGCGCGTTAACAATTCAAATACATTTATCACGCGTCATAAATTTTAGTCGAGGATAACTGGATTAGAAGAACAAATATGGACGTGTAATTTCCGGGATAAAGGGATTGGTAAACAATTGGAAATCCTAGTTTTCTCTGTGCCGTGCAGTATAATCTGAATCCTAAGAATCACTTCTCTAATCGGATTTCGGCATAGGGTACTCAGTGTAATGAAAGAGAACCACTCGTGGTCCCTTTAATAAACACTTATTAAATGTTTCATGTCGACCTGATGGCGATATTTCTAATTTGTTCATTTAATAAATTCTTTAATATTTGCCGTTAATACATAACGGTGAATGTCTTATATGCAAATTAGGTTTGAATTTTAGGAGTCAAGATCTCACATTCCTTCTAATATATACTTTACCAAACAGCAACATCGTCAGAAAATGAGCATATGTACCTGTAACAAAAGTAAACAAATATTTTAATAACTTTTTCATATTTATCTTATTCAACTGAGATCAAGTTGACAGGAATTCAATCCAAAGTTATGAATGGGTACCGACAGTACCAGGGCAACATAGCAAACAAGATCTATTATGTATACACATTGGAAAAGTTTGACAACTCATGATAAGTTTATTAAGGTCGTAGCTACAGAGTGTATTCGAATCCGCACGGTCATCACAACAATCTATTGACCGGAGATTGGAGCACCGAAAATAGAGATGCTGTCATTTTTCTATGAAACGACCTCTTACGTTTGTACAATTTAATTACACCACAAACCTAATTACATTTTGGGAGACGGTATAATCTACTGATATGTAAATATATGCGAAGAAACCTTTTTAACCTTTTTATGAAATAGTAATAATGGTACAAAGGCGACATTAAAAATTATGTTACCTTTCTTTTATTTTTTAATTATAATAAGAAGATATACATATCCTATATAAAGAACTATCTTTCCACTGCAATGTTTGTTGTTTGTTATGTTTTTATACCCTATGTAGTGATCCTGTCGTAGTCCTGACACGGGTCTGCCGACGGGATGTTCAGC
Organism: Euplagia quadripunctaria; assembly: GCA_963859945.1. Lineage (NCBI taxonomy): Eukaryota > Metazoa > Arthropoda > Insecta > Lepidoptera > Erebidae > Euplagia > Euplagia quadripunctaria. Next base: position 769,792 of record OY982578.1, on the reverse strand, counting down.
TTCTAGATGAATGGCCCCATAAACTCAGCGTGTTTGAGAGACTCTAGTTAATTTCCCTATATTCTTGCAATTATAACATGAACTAGAACATTTGGATTAATAATGAGAGAAGCAATTTAAATGCGAAGTATCTTCCTAGTCATTATCCACAAAGTAATATTTTAAGTAACGACCGTCCTGAACGCTTTACAGAAAGAAGGGAGCAGTTTATAAATGACAAAATTTTCAAAAAGGAACATTTTAATTCATACAAGAAGTTGATGCTTGGCATTCTAGACGCCCAGCCCCCTGACGACCGCCAGACTGGTTGAGATTCAACGCCATCGCTGGAGATGGGCAAAATCAATACGCAATCAAACTGTCGGCCGCAGAGTTCGTTGCAAATATTTTCCCATTCACAATTCTAAAAGTTAGCGAGGGTGGTCCTAATTTGATTTCAAGCAACGCCCCAAATTATTTACCATTTGCATGTTTAGCTCCAACGCCTCCGTCGCGATTAGTTACTGACTGTCTAGTATGAGACGAACAGATGTTTTTTTTTTAAATAAAGGGGACCTTCGAAGCGATATTTCAGTACATTGTTGATAAAATAGACTCATAACAAACGGATAATAGGGTGAAATTATATATCCTTCACTGAAGTGCTCTACTGTCGTAGATATTACGTGTGACTGCTTGCTTAATAAGAAAAAAAAAGTGACATTATTATGTAAGTTCGTTTCAAGTATTGAATAGAACTTTTTCTCAAACAATCATTTCATTCTGATCAAAGTGGAGAATCGAGTGGAATCCTCGTTGACGAGTATTATTAGGGCAAGAGTACATGCATAATACATGAGGATGATTACAGCACAAACTAGTAGGAGTGTTTCTCTCTAAGTGTTCATTCAACTTGTTTACGAATATGGTTCTTTGTCGAAAGACTTGTAATTCAATCAGGCGTCTAACAAAACGAGTTAGGTACTGCGAACAAAAACTAAAGCTAATTGAATTTCACTCACTAATGGAGTTATGTTTCGTGGACTCAATCGAATGCTATTGATTTGTAAATTCGCTTAAATATTACAAAGGCTTTTTAACAATGCCTTCATTTAGAAATCTGTTTTTTTTGCCTTTAAATGAAATTAATAATTACAGAAAGTTATTTTGTAAAATGTTGTATAATAGATACGTATGTTTTTAGGTGGACAACATTACTTCTTTTAAAAAGCATTCAACGCAAATGTTTACACGGACAATGTGTATGTTTCACTTAACTGTTCGAACAACCGTACATATAGAAGACTGCTAGTGTTCCTGTCCTAGTGACCTCTCCAGTCACAGGAAACACAGGACATTCGGGTACGCGACCCCATTCCCCTTCAAACCCTTTTGCAATGTTACACATTTCGCCGACCCTAATGAAAATTGAGAAAATAACAGGAAAATGATGATGAAAACCACATCCAATAATAAATAGTGAAAGAAGAAACACCGAAACAATAGAAGTGCCTCATCTCAATGAAAACCGTTTATGTACATGTACACTTCGATAGCTATCTCTACCAGGTACACATGGTATGGCAGTACTCAATTACGCTGAACAAAGGATAAACATTTGTAAGCCTTATGGGTGGAGTCAACATTAGTTCCTTGTGTCATTTAGACTCGTAGATTTACAGACGGAGTAGTTTAATGAGAACAATATCATCTAAAATTATATATGATTTACCTTCAATAGTATGACAAAGATCTAGATTTTTTAAAACTCTATTACAAAAAAACCTGTAGTTGGACGTGTGAGAGTTGTACTGTGTAGTATGTTCGACGTAAGATCGATTGCGCTGTACAGTACATTTAGCAGCAGGGCAGACGAATAACATAATTGGATGACAGGCTGTATTTCTGGCCTTTAGATATTTTTTTTTCTTGCAACTTTTGGGAGAGCTGAAAGATCATATCCCGTCAATTACAAAGGCTGAATGCCTTAACTATAACAAATACAGACATACAAATATAACTTTTGTTACTAGGAGATTAATATTGTACAACTGGGAATACTAGCAATATTCCTCTAGACACTTCCTATTAGCCTCATATATCTACCTACTATTCTGCGTAAGGAGCTTACTGGGAGGCTTTGTACAACACGAGCTTAATATATGTTAGATATTGAAAAACTAAAGTTAAACAGTAACCCTAACGGTCGGGGGTCGAAAAAGGTCTAGGAAAAAAGTTTTTTCGTATTTTATATACAAATTCAAAGCATTTTTTTTTTCAAAGTTTAATTACATTGAATTAAAATATATTTGTGCCATTTTGTTCGATAACTTATTGCCATCTTCTAGGTAGAGACATAATCCCGTTGCTATAGAAATCTTAGGATTTTTGATAAAAAAAACTGCGACAAGTAGTTCTCTGAGTCCTCTCTCGATGTTAACCTAACACTATAAAAAGAATTCTGAAGAGACCGAAATAGGTGAAAATCTGAGGGTGCAACACTTTCCAACCAAGCTCTCTAATTTTTTGCTGAGTGGCCAAAGATGTGTGTGGTCTGACGTTATTGATTGACTCATTAGTTGATGGCAGTAGAGATCTGAATCGATGGTTGTGCCTGGCGATAAAGCTCATAATGAACGATACCCTTCCAATCCCACCATACACACAGCATCACCTTATTGCGTGTTAATCTAGGTTTCGCTACAGTCTGTCTGTCTGATAACATTTTGACAATGATCTTTTTAGCACGTTCTTGTCATAGGTGATCCACTTTTCATCACCAGTGATCAATCTTTTCAAAAGTGGTTCGTTTTCATTACGTTTCAATAGAGAATCGCACATGAGAACACGATTCATTAGGTTTCTTCCAGTGAGCCCGTGTGGTACCCAAATATCGAGCTTTTTTGTATAGCCAGACTTTTTCAAATCCGCATGAGGCCGACTAGAGCGAACTGAATCTTGCTGTGCTACTCTTACTTGACATTGCATTAGGTTCATAAACATGACAAATTTTTTTCGCGGCTTGAGTCACATTTTTTAATTTTTTTTGTAATAAAACTTCAGATTTCTTTCTAAATAATTAAATAATTTCTTAGTTAGATTCGCTCATTTTGGTGGACAGAAAAACAATTGAAAAATGGCGGGAAAGTTATTTTACTTTTTATTTTTCTTTTTCTTAATGTCCTATATTTATTATTATTAAAACCAGCCAAACACAACCAGTATTGAAACAAATTCAATATTATACATGAAAATACAAAAAGACGTTTTCCCCGACCCCGACGACGACATTATAAGAGTTTTGCTTGCAAAACTCTACTCTACACGTGTGAATAATAAAATATGTTAACGTTTCCTTCGACTTGTAAGTCATTCTTTGACTGTATGTATGTGTACTATATGATTGTATTCATTTATTGGCGTAATTCGAATAAATTTTAACAGAGAACCTTGAAATATGCTATGTTTTCGTAATTACTTCTGGCGGTTTAATTTGTATACTGCGTTAACAGTTACAAAGAATATCAAAGCAATCTATACTGTTCTAAGTTGCTTCAGCTTCATGGTATATCCACTATTATTATTTATATTAAGTTTTGGGTCTGTGCTCATCAGTCGACTATCGAGAATTCATTTAATATACAGATTTCAGCAAATAATCATAAGACTACATATTTTGGCCATCTACGCGCTCCAAATAAGCATAAATATATAGATTCGGGAAAACGGAAATACATATTATATAACAATGTCTTCGTTTTGTTGAAGGAAAATGTGTCAAATATTGATAAAAACAAAACATCTTACTACTACACTGAAGACCACAACTGGAGAAATATTATTTATCTTTTTCACCTGTTCGTTACAGCGGATAGTTAAAAACCGCAGGCTTGGTACATACTCAGTACGTATATATTATTATTGAGAAAGAAGCTTCGTATTCTTTTGCAACCTAGAAGTGCTATGGCCATTCGAAGTAGCAAATTTGTCGGTTTATTTGTACTTTAATAGTGGCCACGTCTATTTTTCCAGACAATTATAATCTTGAACCCGCAAGAGTAAAGTGAATAAGCTTTTCTTGGAAAGGCGTTTACCATCTTCGTCTTCAGCGTTACTTTCTATCAGGTGAGTTTGAAGACAAACGCCTACTCCTTTACTGATTTTCAAAATCTTGTATTTAGACGGTTCGTCCATCTCGAGAATTGGGTTCGAGACTCAAGAAGAAAGAAAGAAGAAAGAGATTTTTACCCATTTTTTCCGAGTGACAAACTTAACTATGCCATTCTAAATATACTCTCTCATACATCGATAAACGCCACAGTGAATTTTTCAAGAGCAAAATATAAGTTTGTAATACCAAAAAATCTTTTTTAATGTGATATAACTATAAATTAACGACTTTCGGATTATTTCCTTTACTTGTGCTGTAAACCTTGCTTCTCACTACTTGCAAAATATTAAAATATAGTGCTTGAATGGCCATATCTTTTAATTGCATTGACTTATAAGCTTGATTTTTTTTTACAGCTTCAAGGGGCTGTATGCTTGAATATTTGATGTAAATTTAAACTTGATACCTCCACGCGTTCGTCAGAAAAAGGGTTTTGACCGACTGACGGACAGACGGACAACAAAGTTATCCGATAAGGGTTCCTTTTTCCTCTTGAGAAACGGAACCCTAAAAACGATTGATTTTCTCGTTTATTTTTTCTCCGGTTTACATAGCAACTCGTTTTACATAATACATTATTCAAATACTGTATGTGATAGGTGTGTATGTGGTATAACCGTCGATAATGTAGGCATTATCGACGGTTTTATGTACCATATATATACTATAAAGTATAAAGAAACCATAAATATTCAGTCAATAAAAAATCATGCCTATCAAGAATAAAATAAACCAGAATCATTACATATGCCATTACAACACTTGATTCGAACGAACTCAGCGATTTCTTAATACATAGCTCTGGCGCCCGAAAATACACGCCGTAATTTTTTTTATTTTCACTTTAAATTCTGGAAGAAATCTAAAAATAAATCTATTCGAATGAAGGTCGTTCAGCAAAGATGTCGTTATTATTTACTGTAATAATGGTCGCACTGACTGATCCATGAGCAGGAAACATTCCATGAGTAAATTTCTCTTCGATATGGCGCTCTAGTAACGCAGGATTATTGGTCGATCTACTTGAAAATTACACAGCTAGTTAATATTACTTGAGTATAAATTTCGGGAATATTTTAGTTATATAAAAACTAAGATATTATGGTGATGATGTTATTCGTACACATATTACCATTACATCTTTGTACAACGATTTCAGAAGTATAATTTGATTATAATTTAAACATAATATTTAGAGATTTTAAGAACCTTAGTGTGGATAACACATAGGTACTATCCAGGTGTAACAGACGCGTTGTACAGTATTACAAAGCGTAAAAAACAGTAATAACCTTTCATATCTACATAACAATAACATTGACGTGAAATGTTTACGGTCCGTCAGACCAATTACCAAGCGCGGTAGTTAACAGAGCTCTCGACGCTTGAGAGGTAGTAATGGGAAATGAAAAGAAAACACCGGAGATAGGCCCAAGTGTGGGTACAAATGGAGTAACCCTTTTGTCGCTACGTAATGTAACAATAGAGAGGACAGTCGGTGACGGAATCGTGACAGCGGAATATTTAGCTATCTCGTAGCTTCTCTCTCTAGACTTGTAAATAATTGGGTAGGTACATATTATATTGCTGATCTAACTAATCTTTTTCATAGATAGAAACAATGATTATTTACTTCCATTGAATGTATCAGATTGATATATTTCAGGCCCAAATATTTTAAAATGTAGATCTTTATCACAACTCAGTGATGTTCACACACCTCCAACCATACCACCATAAAAATCTATGAATGAATAGTTTTCAGATTTGGACGGACAGAATTCAAAGCCACAGCTTAATACCGCGAACACCTAAATACTTTCGGTAGAGATTAAATAATTGAAAAATATGTATAATCTCTCTGAGAGCACAAAAAGCCATTAACGTGTGCGGGGAGTAACAAAAAAAAGCCTGGATTAAACATAAAAAGGATTTTATTTTATTTCTGTTGACGATATTTTTAGCAACGATTTTGATGGCATCCGGCGCCGGTAAAATTAAAACCTGAAGAATATATGGATAAAATAACTAAATTGGGAATTAAATAAAAGAAATTTATTTTACTGACAACAGGTTAATTTACCGTCATAAAACGTCACAGCTATACGCAAAACAGACTAGGTTATCGCTGTCGATGGAACAAGGCCAAGGCAGACCAGTTACCACTGCGCTCGGCTTTGTCATTGATGGACAGCCCGCTCTACTGGGCACGTACTCGCCAAATTGCTCTGTTTTGCAGTTTAAACCTTTTCCTTGCGTCCCTTTGTAGAAACGCTGACGTGAACAAGTTTAACGAGATGACACGCGCCGGAATGTTGAGCGAGTTTCATAATTTCTAAGCACATTTCATAACTGAATAACGTCAGTTTATTTTGAACTTCCTTTGCGAAACTTTCTGTTTGTATGACGGTTACATAAAGGGAATATGCCGCCAACAACACAAAATTAAGCGCCATTTGCTGATTACATTAATTCTCCGAGTTACGTTTACTGTGAGATCTCACGAAATCAGTTGTTACCAAAGTAATACTTTGAAATTTCGTCACTTGAACTCGCTTAATAATTTAGATAATTCTTAAGTCAGCCTACACGGGGCAACTCGTTTCCTGTAGGCTGGAGCCCCTTTCCGCCCCTCGCCTTCCTAGACGTAATGTTTTATTCATAATCTAAGTAAGAACTCCCAAAACACCGATTTGGCTGAAGTCCATTAAAATCCAGTCGGAGTGAATTTAAATTGGGTAGCCGCTGTCGTCCGTTCGCTACCGATCGCAATATTATTGATTCGCTCTTTCTTTTCTACTGAACATCCCTTAGTTAAAAACCTGATTTGAACATTTTCTTCAAAGTATCTTTTACATGAACTTTATTTTGTTTACATATTTCCAGCACTAATTGCCAATTTTTGTTTATAAATTCGTACTTTGGTGCACACGCGAGACATGTTATTCTTCTTCCACTGTTTCCTTTAATATATTATATTTTCTGTATGACGATTTTTTAGTGTTTTGTATTTTGTTATGGATATAAATACATTATTAGATTAATATTTTTTCTCTTGTGTCTTAGCACCAAAATGAATGCCTTTTCTTTCTTTCTTCTTACTTATTTTCATAGCTTCGAAATAGGATTAAACAAAACAGCAACTACAAGGATATTCAGTTTTTACTACAAAAGTTACAATTCTAACTACCTACTTCAATATGATTTAAAGTGAGTTTGTACAAGTTAAATTTCCGTTATCAGAAACACTGAGACCATCAACGAGTCGTTAGTCATAACTGAATAACAATAGGGTCACACTTAAAATAAAATAATTATATTTTAAAAAACAAAAAAACATATTATAGAAAATTCAACTAAAAAAAATAAAAAGTTTAATTGAATTATTGCATTGTCATCAGTCTTTGACACGTGTGAAAAATTTGAATGAAATCTGGCCGTTTAAAGTGGGTCAAAATCGTGCCCAAAGGAGTCGGTTACAAACTTACAAACAAACATACAAGTGACGCTAATATAAAGCGTGTAACAAACAAAATTAAATGGAACTTAAAGGCTTATTCTCTGGTGCGTGTAAGTACAATAGCAACATTTTTCTATTCTAGGAAGGTCGATGTGATGTGATTTAATTTTTCTCACAAATAGGGCCCGTTTCTTAAAATATCTCGAAACATCTTAATTGAATATTTCGTTATTCGTTCATAATTAACTTGTATTGAACATAATGTAGAAGTTTAGCGCGTATTACAAACTCTTAAACAAAAACGTTTATTACAATTAAGATAATTACCTACCTCCTTGTTATGTGCTATTTAAAATCAACGTCTAGGTTCCGACGTTCAACATGGCGGATTCATTAAATATGTAACGAGGAATCATGAAGAGAGTGGAACAATGAAATATTTAAGTATCTGTGTGTACCGAGCACCGTCTCATTTAGCATAATATAAAATAAGACGCAACAAGAGCGGCTGAACTCCCAAAGCATAATTACTTTTAGGTCCCATCATGTTTCTTAATGAATTCCTAACGATTGTACATCATTGTTCATGTATTCACTGCTATTCTGTTCATTCCAAACATCACGCTTATTAGTAGGTCAAAAAGAAAAATATTTTCATTGCTAATTATCTTTTGAGGGTTCCGTACGTCCCAATGAAAAAACGGAACCTTTCATGATCACTCTTGCGTCTGTCTGTCCGTCTATCACAGCCAATCTGCAGGACTGATTTAGTTGAAATTTGGTATACACATCAATCCCTTTGACCCAAACATAGATGTGCAACGTTAATAATTGAATTTTGAATATGGGGATCACTTTTGGGGACCCATAAGAAAACTAACGAAAATAAATGCAAACTGTTTGTTGTGACATATCTAATGAAAAGGTTTGTTGACACAGTCTCAAATATATGTTTAAGATGTTTTTATAATTTGAAGATTAATAGTTTTTTTATGTGGTTTAAGAAAAATATGACATTTTGGTCATCCCCCGAAACTACTGAGCAAAATTTTGAAAAAAGTTCTTTTTCTTATAGATTACAGGAAAACCTATAAGAAGTCGATAGTCTTAATAATAACTTAAACTGACATGGTAAAATTCTTAATATAGTGCGTACAAAGATACATTTGCAGTTGGAATATATAGGAGAACATGCTCTTCAACTACAATGTTAAGTTTGTTATTCATCGTACGGAACCTTTTCTAACATTTGGTTGATTTTTTTATAAGTGCCGATTTAATTTTTTTTGTAGATATGAACCTATTTTAATTTGCAAGAGAAGATGTAAGAAATAATCCATTTTCAAATAAATATAATTGTTTACGTTCATTGACCATTAGGTATATTATCGCTATCACTACATATTATAAAACAAAGTCCCCCGCCGCGTCTGTCTGTCTGTCTGTTCGCGATAAACGGAAAAACTACTGAACGCATTTTCATGCGGTTTTCACCAATGGACAGAGTGATTCAAGAGGAAGGTTTATATGTATTATACATGAATATTATTGTAGAGAAAAGTCGAGAAATTTAAAGATTTGTAATGTCATGTCGTAACAAACATTTTTTTGTGCGCTTACATTGCAAACGCTGGCTAAACCTTACGAAATAGATCAAATTAATGTACTACGGAATTGTATATCTTAAAAAGATCAATAAAAAAGTCCGCGATGGTATATGTTTATCTCCTAAGGATAACCCACAGTAACCATTTTTATCTTTTACATATTACAAAAAATTATGGGTTATTTATGAAACTATTTTAAACAATACAGTATTATTCCTTATCCAATTAAATACATTAGATACGTTGTGCATTTCATGTAGATTAAAATTGCCCTTTCCAGCATATCATTAAAATGAATATCTTAGAAGATATCAGAGATTTAAAAAGCGGGGGCAGAGTGGCTGGCGGGCCGGCCGATTCTGATTTTTCTTTTTTGTTAGATAGGGTACCTCAAGGGTGGTCCCATGTCAAGAAAGTCAGGATCTGATGATGGGATCCTGATAAAATTGAGAGAAACCCTCGAAAATTGTAGGAACGAATAGTGTTTCTGTTTACTTTTCATTACTTTATGAGGTTTTTGCGTTTAGAATCATCATTATATCATGTAGCTGAGCTAATGATGAAAAAAAATCATATTATAAAAATCTTCACTACATATCACAACATATTATAAATCAAAGTACCCCGCTGCGTCTGTCTGTCTGTTCGCGATAAACTGAAAAACTACTGAACGGATTTTCATGCGGTTTTCACTAACAGACAGAGTGATTCATGAGGAAGGTTTAGGTGTATAATTTGTACCCGTGCGAAGCCGGGGCGGGTTGCTAGTATATTATAAAACAAAGTCCTCCGCCGCTTCTGTCTGTCTGTTCACGATAAACTCAAAAACTACTGAACGGATTTTTATGCGGTTTTCTCCAATAGAGAGAGCGATTCATGAGGAAGGTTTAGGTGTTTAATTTGTTAAGGTTTTGTGTGAAATTGTTAAAATATGATAATGTTTGTTGAAGATGTCTCTGCTTCCCGTGCGAAGCCGGGGCGAGTTGCTAGTAAATAATATGTATTTATCTCAAAGTTTAAAACGGATACTACGAGGCCATGCCTTGTTTGGTTGCTAAATGGAAGAAAAGTTACGTTGTAAGTGAATAGCGGGTGTCTGTAATAAATTAATGAACCACTGTGCCGCCGCAAGTGCCAACTTCGGCGATTACTCAAAACTTTAGTGGTATATATCCCATAGCTGGTTATAACTGCGATCAATAGCAATGAATACTGTCTCATTAAGTTCGTTGGCGAGAGAATTAATGTTATTACCACCAACGTTATTATTAGCAAGAATATCTTAGAATCTAAAAATTATTATGAGGTTGAGGAGGATTAAATACCGGTTCACTGAGAAAGGATGTAGAGTAGAATATTAAAGATATCCTGGGAGGATAGGGGTGCGTAATGAAAGGGTATTAGAGAGGATATACAAATATCAGCAAGTTATTTCCACTATAAAAGGTATAATCTTTAATACTTCGGCCACGTTATAAATATGGCATCCTACGTTTTATCATTTAAAGGTTGCAAGGACATTTGACCTAAAGCTTTGGAAATAGATTCGGATATGAGCAACCATCGCATCATGAAAACTAACTAAAAAACCGATTACACTGAAAACACTAAAGTACATTCCAAAGATTTCGTATGTTGCGCAAGCGTCCGCTAATATATTTTGACTGACCTGTTAGTCTAGCGGTTAGTGATCCTGACTGCTGAGCCAGAGGTCGTAGGTTCGATTCCCACCCAGGACAAATAATTGTGAGATGAGCATGATCATTTGTTCTGTGTCTGGGTGTAATTTATCTATAATATGTATGTATTTAGAAATATTTAAGTATGTTTATCAGCAGTCTGGTTACCATAGTGCAGGCTCTGCTTACTTTGAGATCAGACCTCTGTGTGTGCAATACGTTGAGTTATTATTATTATTATTAATAAAACAAAGTTATTATAGAAATAGCGAGCAAAAGCTCTACGTCCTCTAATTCGGCTTTCGATTTGAGCTCAAAATAACGATTACAAAAGTTATTAACGTTGGTTTCACTAAAGAGTTGGAATTGAAATGAACTAAATAAATATAATCATCGCTGTAAAACAACATTTGTTTTTATGGCCAATCATGTAGATGTACAAAATAAAAGTAATAGGAAAAAAATATTACTTTGATATGGTCGGTAAATAAACATAAGCCGAGTGAGGCACGACTATACTAGTACAAATAATTTAGTGCAATACAGGTAAAAGCAAACCTAAATATTATTCTGCAAGGGTGGTGGTACACCGCCGGGAAACAGTAACAGTTATCCGAGACTTCTTTATTTTTAATCAAAAGCTTGAAATGGGCTTGACTCTTAACAGGTCAGCTGGCAAAGTGTTGCAATGTTTGATAATGTCTTGAATATATATTATAACGAATATAATCTAGAAACCATCACAAAATTCTTCACCTGTACCACCCGTACGGAATTTCGATTCCTGAATATTTTAAATGTAAAATCTTTAGATTAAAAACAACGAGGTGATATTTTAATTTCCCTTGCGTATTTCCTAGTATTATGCTGCATAAAGTTGAGGTTCAGGTTCATTAGGCAAAGGCTTTTTGTATTTTCATTCATAAACAACTGAAACACGCCCAGGAACGGCTTACGGTTCGAATAGCTGGACACGATTTTTTCAAAACCCTATTAAGGCTATACGGTCAAACAAGGTCAATAGATAGCAATATTTTTAGGCTAGGTAGCTACCGAAGGTGGTTTAATAATGCAAGCAAGGTTCGATTACCACTTATTTTCGGATTGGCAATAATTTTCTGCTAGGGAAGGCATTAAAAAATCACATAATTTTAACCTTTTGGCCTCGCATTCATCTTTCCGAGTATGTTACATTCCTTAGATTTTATCATTGGTATTAGAACAACATCTTACGAAATATTTAGATATGTTTGTCACGTAACATTACTCATTTAATATTTCTCAATCTCGTAGAAACGCGATCTGTATTCGCCACACGCCTTTTGACCGAACTTAATATTTGAAGACATCCTTTCAAGTTAGATTATACACGAGACGAGGGATGGCTTGATAAAGTAATTCAAATGTACAGCAGATCCAAAAAAAACCGTTTAAATCTTTGTCAAATCATGCAAAAACCGTAGAGCTCCGTATCCACTTTATACAGATGATATAAATGAGTATAACTTACTTCAGACTAATTACTCTTTTAACAGTTTATGATCGAGGCTCTTGGCTATCAATCCATGAGCAGATTCGCAAATATTTGATTTGTTTTTCTTTTTCAACTTCCACGAGGTTCTTGTCATGAGGATATCAGCGATATCGACAATGATTGCGCGGCGTTCTGATCCATCTATCACCACTGTCAGGTTTATTGGCAACAATATTATTAGTATTATTATTTTACCTAATGCTACCTCGACCAATTGCTGGTCTTTTGTAGCGCACTCTTGCTTTAAAGTTCACTGCTCACACTTATGGCTTCGAGAAACCTCCAGATCCGTCAGCAGTGGTTGTTTTATTTTCTGCGGTTGCATGATGTGCAACCCTAGGTTAGACTTTGGTGCCGCATTAGTGGGCCAAAAAAGCATAGAATATGCATTGCAGTTTCTTCTGCCTTCTCACAAGGAATCTACATATTGTGTTCGCATTCAACTTTAGGTTGAACATTGAGGATTCTTGTTACTGCACAGGTTTTGTATCTTTTGAGTTCCAGAAGTTCTTTTGATACTTTGCTTTCATAGCCCTTTATTAAGGCTTTCGAGTGTCTTGGACCAGTCGTGGTCTTCCATCTCTTAATTGCCATTGATGTATATTAGGCGTTTATAATTGAATAAGCTCGCTGTTTCGTGATGACATCATAAAAGTTAGTGTAGTACCTTACTTTAGCCTCATTTTGTATTTTAATTTACCCAGCTGTTACTCTTAGCACGTGCAACTTCCTAATTCCTACTCTGCCATTTTCTATTTTTTACTCTGATGAAGACATTCGCAACGACACGTATGCCTCTTAAGGAATATGAACTTAAATGAAAGTATATCTACGGCTTAATTTGACGTGTACCTCGGTGAAATCCAAGGAAATTTGGAAACATTTTTTTCTGAGAGAAATTGAGACATTTTCCTGTATATTAATTATGTAATTTTCCACAACACTGAAACTCTTCGTTTACTTGTGCTTATTCAGATTTTTTTGGCATCGAAATTTAACACGATTCCGTTTTTTTTTTTTCATAAAAATATCCATTCATTTATTTTAAGACTAATTGCAGTAAGGCGTTCGGTACTGTAGAAAATTCGATCCTCCTACATAAACTGAACAGCTTGGGAGTTTGCGTTTCCATGTTCAGTTGGTTCGATTCCTATTTAACCAAGAGGACATTTCAAGTGGGAACTGCTCAAGTAAATATCCCGTTATATCAGGGGTGCCTCAAGGTTTCCACTTAGGCCATATTCTTTTTAATGTTTTAACCAACGATACTACCACATATTTCAAACAATCCAACTTCTATTCTTACCTCTATACCTCAAAAAAATTATGAAACCTATTACGTAACGAACTAGATCCAATCTTATTACAGGAAGATCTAAACTCAACATCTTATTGGTGCAAACATAACAAAACTTAAGTGTTACTACATACAATATTACACGTAATAACAGTACACATTGTAATGAATATAGTATAAATGACATTCGACTAATCCGTAAAGGTTGTTGGAGGTTTGGTTTAGGTATATAAATTTGATATCCACATTTTAAATACTGTCTCAAAAAGTATTTCAAATATGTAACGGCAAAGAGTTCAAATAATCACATACTAAGATTGTGTTATTTATCGCTTTAGTGAGGCCAACTTTGGAATACAACACCACTATTTGGAATCCTCACTACGAAGTGTAGGTACAACAAGCGCCTAGAAAGTGTTCCAAAATGTTTTCTCTAAAACAACTTCCAAATTACACAGATAGGCTGTGAAACATTACAATATGTGGCCGCTATGTTTCTAAGTAAAGCACTAACGAGGACTTACAAGAATACCATCGCGACTACCACAGAAGAGCACTTACAACCTATTTTCAATAAACAACATACTCTCTAGGACAAAAGAACTAGATCTCAGTCTACCTCTCTTTAAATTTAAGACCCAGCCAAAAGAAATATTATTGTCTACTAATTCAGTGTTAATTAAGAAATAGATACCTAGACAGGGTGTATCTGATAATGGAACACTTACTTAAATCACTAAAAGGGCACGACTCTAGCATGCAGTTACAAAGAGAATTAAAAAAAAGTGATTTAAGTAAGTATTCCAAGTCTACGCGGACAACAGTGTCCCTGTATATTTTAACCTGTAAATTTTTTTATTCTATTAAAAGTGTACTTGTTATTACTATTAAATAGTTTTTAAAATTTCTTAGTTTATGATTTAATGTTGGTTTTATTTAAAGTTTATGGTATTTAATTATATTTAACTAGCAGTTCCCTGCGTTTGTGGTAACGGCTCCGTTCCTATTAGTTGTAGCGTGATGTTATATAGCCATCCTCGATAAATGGGCTATGCAACACTAAAGTAATTTTTCAATTCGAACCAGTAGTTCCTGAGATTAGCGCGTTCCAGCAAACAAACAAACAAACTCTTCAGTTTTATAAAATTAATATAGATACAATAGCAATGTATATAGTTTTGTATTGTCTTATTATACAATATTCTAATTGAATCGAATAAGAATTGATAGAAAAAGAAGATTATTTTTCTATCAATTCTTATTTTTATACAATTTTAAAAATACAATATACGCTCACAACTCAGCTCAAACCAATACGTCATTAATATCAAATATGCTGTTTGATATACAACAATTTATACAAAAAAGAAATGTGTTTTCCACCTTTATATATGCCGTCATAAATTATATTTTTATAACATTCACATTTTGTTGCAGTTGTATGAATATTATAAAAATATAATTTAATTGTTTATATATAGAAAAATAGATTCGGTAATCTGAATGTAGTAGAAGATGAGTATAAGACGCATACAGAGATTGTCAGACACAGAGGATTGTCAACTTGAAGTGTCGAGCAAGTGAACAGCAACGCAAAAAGCTTAACTCAATTACAGACGTTTAGAGCGCGTCAAGACCGTCGCGGTTTCACGCTTACTAGCTTGAGAACCTCTTTACACATTTTTAATGTCCTGCCCTTTTCACCTTTTTCGTTTCTTGTTCCCAATTATAAATATAAAACCTTAATGCATTCTCTTAAATTATTTTCATAATTCCTGAAGAAGTTTTGTTTTTTTAGGATTATATAAAAGGCTGTATTTTAGAATAATATAATTTTCAGTGCAATGTTTCACTAATTCTTATATACCTACCTACAATATCTACCGCACAAAAGATATATAATTTACCACACCCAAAGAGACCACAATTCCAATCAATTACCCTAATTCATGTCAAATCAACAATTCAACAAAGTCTAACTTCTTGAAAAACGTTTTTCACCATGTGCACATGTGCACTCACTCACACACTCCCAGACGAATCTATGCTAATATTATGAAGCTAAAGAGTTTGTTTGT
The DNA here is from genome assembly GCA_963859945.1 of Euplagia quadripunctaria. NCBI lineage: Eukaryota > Metazoa > Arthropoda > Insecta > Lepidoptera > Erebidae > Euplagia > Euplagia quadripunctaria. Next base: position 753,987 of record OY982578.1, on the reverse strand, counting down.
TTGGTTAAACGGGCTAATCTCAGAAACATTTTAAGGATTGCGGATAAAAGCAGTGGCTCAGGCAGGTCAGGGTCGAACTGGCTGTTGCTGGAAAGTCCGAGCCATGTAATGAATCCGACTTCTAACGCATATCAAAGGCACAAACAAACTCACATCTATACTGATATTATAAAGCTGACGAGTTTGTTTGTTTGTTTGAACGTGCTAATCTCAGGAACTATTGGTTCGATTTGAAAAATTATTTTAGTGTTGGATAGCCCATTTATCGAGGAAGGCTATAGGCTAACATCACGCTACAACCAATAGAAGCAGAGCATCAATGAAAAATGTCGCAAATTCGGGGAAAATTTACAAACGCGCACGAAGTTGCGCGGGTCAGCTGGTAGTTAATAATGAAGATCGCCTGGTGGTCGAATTTCGACCATAATTTAATAACTTGTCATTGTATAGACTTACCGTACCATGACATGTCAACATGTATACTGGATACGTGCAGTCTGATGGAGCCGTTATCACAAAACTGTACTTCTACATATAAACTTTAAGTATTAAATTTAAAGGGGTTCAAAGAATTCTCTTCACGTATTAATATAGAATAGATAACTTAGTTTAAAATAAAATACATTTCATTAAATAACTTTGTACAAAACAAATGCACAAACCAATAATAAAGTTAAGAAATAATAATATCCAACACCTAGCTTATCTATTATTTAACATTACTTTAGTTACTAGGTTTGTACCTTGGTCAGTAAGTATATAAACACAGAAGATACAGTACAACTAATCGACAATAAATGTTTATTTCCTACAAAACTGATATTAAGAACGTAGCATAGTTACATATTTTCTTTGGAGTTATAATCTCTTGCAGCCATCTCTAATATAATTTCATAATACTCGTATCTTATCCAAAAGAAAAAGGGTCTAATCTAATATGATAAGTATAATTCAAGCGGAAATAAAAGGGGCTACCTAATGGTAGTTACCGACTATTGAGATGGGATTACACATTACGGCTAATCATTGACATGATCTGATACACCTGCTATGGCTTCACATTTGTTGCTGATGTAGCTAACATAGATAACAATTAAGAGTCGAAATTTTGAAAAACTGCGGAAGGGAAATAGGGTATTACATAATTTTTAAAATGTCTTAATTTGATCCTAAAACAACCAGAAAATTTACTAAAAAAATTATCCAATCGATAAGTAGAAATAAAATGCATTTCAATTTTACATCTTAAATTTCCGCGCGTAAATTGATAAAACGCTAGACCGCTGCTGTTGTTCATTCTTCATGACGTCAAATTCCTACCATGAAAGAAAGAAAGAAAAGAAAGAAAGAAAAAGGCATTTATTTTGGTGCTAAGACACAAGATAAAAATTAATTATTCTAATAATGTAAGTACTTATATGAAAGAGCTTATTCTGGGTAGATTCGTCTTACGAATATACGATCCGACCTTCAAACCTTCAAGAAAAGAACGTACTCCCATCTCAAAGACCGGCAACGCACTTGTGAATCTTGAGTTGCAGGTGTCCATGGGCGACGGTAGTCAATTACCAACAGGTGACCCGTCTGCTTGTTTGCCCCCTATAATATAAAAAAAACAAAAACCGTTGTCCATGGTAATATTTAAGTTAAATACATGGAAGGAATAAAATATTCGAAAATTTGCAACAAAATTCACAATTTACTTGGTTTTTTTTTGCCGTGATGACTTAGTTCCGGCAGCTTAAGGTTGTTAATTTTTTTTGTTGCTGTTATTGTCATTTCTTCCTAAGAACTTAAAAAAAAAGTTGATTATTATTTTTTTTAACACTCATTTTATTTCAGTGATATTAGGTACATTATGTACTTATAAACGTATACCTACATTTTTAATATTGGCTAGTTTGATGATCGATATCTCTCATTCCACTATGAATTTCAAATTAAAATTAATTTCATAACACAATAATAATTATGGCATACCTTTTAAATACTAGATTAAGCTTAGTGGCTAATTTCGAAACTACAATTTCTCGACATCAAACCATTTCCTTGTTAAAAATTAAACGCCATTAAGCTTAGATGATACTGTTTCGCAGAGTCTTATCTTAAAAATAGCGGTGAAAGATCTAACAACTTTTGGGATAACACAGACTGTGCTATCCCAAAAACAGTATTATCTAAATAGACGAAGTAAAGTCTTGAGGTAATTTCTGCGTTCATTAATATCTGACAAAGCTCCTCGCCTTCTCTAAGCCCCTTGTACTCGACGAACCCGAGTCACTCAAATTGAACTCAATTGTGCTAAACTTAAAGCTCTAGTTACGTGGCTATTCAATAACGTAATCCTCTTGCCGAACCATTCTCAAAGAAATATATACTTACAATTAATACATTACATCGTTTAAAATCGTTTTCAATTATCAAGAGATCACCAGTGATACATTAAGCGTCAAACAGCAGATCAGTTTAGATATATACTGACTGGCCTATTGGTCTAGTGGTCAGTGACTCTGACCGCTATGCTTATAGGTCATGGGTTCGATTGCCACCTAAGTCTGCGTGTTCTTTGTGTCCGTTGTTTCTATGTTTGTAAAGTCCCCCGCGACTCAGGAGTAATTCCTAATGCGGGAGTTGTCTTTTTTAAACAAACAAAAAAATATATATATATTTACCAGGAATAAGAGGTAGATAATATGTACGAATATGTCACTAACTTATTAATTTACTTACCGAAAAAGCCTTGAGGAAGACAAGGCACTGGATGATTCCTTCCATTGTGTCGCCAGTGAGACAGAATGTTCCTGTGAGATGCCTGCCTTTTTTATCTCCTATAGCGGGTGCGGCAGCCAGACTAGCGTGCACGAGCGCACCGCGCGGCCTCGCGTCCCTCGTGGCCCCAAGCACGCCCGGGAGCGGGGCGCCTTCCATCAGCCTTGCTAGCGGGTCCATACCCGCACCACTAACAATAACTCATGATACACACACACACTAAACAATTTTTTATTACTATTTAGCACTATTGAATTCTACCATTTAATGTTTATATATGACACTTGAATTTCGTATACTTGTGACAGGAACCGAACTACTGAGCTACTTAATTTAAAAAGTAGTTTAAAATTCACGAGCGCTCGATAAAGTCGATACGCGATGACACCGATAGCACTGAGGGTGTGATAGTGCGATTGAGACAGAGGCTCTTACACTCCTCACACTGACACTTCTGGTGGTCTGTATTCCAGCACTGGCTGGCGAGTAGGAGAGTAACGAATGTGTAGATCAACACAGCCATTCCAACTATTATGTATATTTCCATACTGCACTTATACTTTTTGGCACTATATTTGGCACAAGATTACCTGTTAAATAAATAGATAAGTTAATTTTATAACAACGTATTTTATCTCGTTAACTTAAAACATCAGCGGTGTTTACGTGATTATCTTAAATTGAGTCGAATATCATATGTCGTGTTATTGGATTGGAATTGAACATCGGTTCATCCATTTATAATTTTTCACGGCATTTGTAGAAAACAAACGACATACGGCGTTCATGCCGGCATGGCATTTGCATACGATGTGAAATGATTTTAATAGAATCATTACGAACATCGGACACTGTTTTGCATACAAAAACTCTTTCGAAGCTGAACCCTTCATTCGCAAATACCACAACAAAGCCTATTTGAAATTGATAAAACAATTAAGGGACCAAAATTACGTGGTTTTCAAATCCTTTCAGTCTTTTAAACAAATATTTGTATATGTTTGTTTGATCATGACGCGCGTAAATTTGCAATGCTGGTATCCAATCAAGGATGCCGACGTACTATTAAATCTAAACCGAATAATTAACATATCTACGTTAACTAGCCTGTATTTACGCGCTGAAATGAGAGCCACAGGACGTATAAGGAGCTTGTATAACAACAAACTCATTCTCGACTGATTGGCCTCATTGTGAGAGGAATCGCGGGATTTTATCTCCTCACGTTCCGACGTTCAATCACGACGTATTCAATCGAACGACATACACTTACCCAACTACTATTGTATTATATATATTAGACTCTGGTATGAGGGAGGCAATTTTCGCAAAATACTAAAGGGAGAAAATCGATGTGATGTTTGGAGATTTTCGTTGATAGAACTGTCATTACAGTTATTTTATTTATTGTGATGTACCCATCGTCGATTCGATTTTGATTTTAGAAAGAGTAATTCATTTTATATATTCGGTATCGTGGATCATATTATAGTTGACTGACAACGATTGTAATCGAAACACTTTCGTAATAAAATAATCTAATCAGTTATTCAAATAAACTATCCTCCTGTTTATACTATCATGCATATCACAAGGAAATGCGGTGCCCTAATTAAATTATGCAGTCAATTCGAAAAATCGTACACGGAATTTGCATGATTAGGTTTCCATTAATTTTTTTTAAATACCTAAATAAGATTTAAGATCTGTGAACCATGTATGTAGATGTTAGTTATAATATTATTGGTATTATATTAGTGTACTTAACCTATGTAGGGGTATAGGTGCAAAAAAGCTCATATCCGTCCAATTGATTGTGACTCAGCAATGTTAGATTTTTACGTAAAATATCGGTGTGAACTGTACTGTGTAACTGATGTTATTTAACGTCGCTATATTGATTTTATACATGTATATCTGAAATCAAATCTAGTATATTTAAACTCGCTAAGGTTTATTTGTATTTCTGTGATGTCCTACATTTATCGCACCGTTACAATACCTCTTTTAGCTACACCCCATCTCATTACGTCAGAGGGTGCACTATTTATATTTATATTAAGCTTAACTTCCACAAAACTAGCGATAAGCAGCATATAATACAAAAACGTATCTTGCATAAAGTGGTTAAAGTTCTGGCGACCGGCGACGAAGAAAACCATGCTAGTTATCCGTTTTAAGGACTTATTTCTGAACGAATACCCCAATCGATTTTACCGTAAAGCCTTTGGCTTCGAACCGTATCGTGGTGTAGACTTTGAGTTCACAGCAGACAGACTTGTGTTAACTATCGCGCACGTCTGTAATAAAATAATCAGCTAACTTCAGTTTCACGTCGTTCACAAGGGTCGGTGTAACTAATGTGTAAGGTATGGGTAGTTCCCGATAACTTCACTAGTAACAAATTGGGACGTTAACACATGGGTCCCTCGCGACTAACGCCGGAAACTGTAATACGAGCACATGCAAAGAGTTACTTTAAATGTAAAAACTATAACTTAACTGTTCCATATAAAATATTTATGGTCTTAAATACACCCTGGGTGTTAGACAGCAATATCTATTATCTTAAAGAGCGCCAGCAATAAATTATAACATACACCTATCCTCCTCATCGGTTTTCGATTCTCTGGACTATAGGGTGTGCTCATTGTGCCTTTATCTTCCTAATTAATGGCAAGACCTAGACAAGACAAGACCAAACCGGGCACTTTAGTTCTATTACATTTCTTATAACGTTTCTGCCTTAAAAAAATACAAAACATAATAATATGTATGTATATAACACAATATAACCGTATACCAAATTCATTAACTACATAAAACACCGTCAAATAATCTGAACACCGTAAAAACTTTCTTGATGACAGCTTACATCAGCAGGAACATAGAACTGGCATAATATATATGATATTATGCCAGTTCTATGTCTAAAATTCTAAACCTGATTAAGAAAATGAATTTTCATAAACACTCAAATTGCCAATAAATTAAGATTGTAATTGGGATATATATTATAATTCCATTGCCTCTTTTATCTATGCCATTGTTGACAAACATAAATATTGAAAATGAAATGGTAACCATCGGTCGTCGACGTCGATCGGTAAAGGTCGGCAAAGGATTGTATAAAAACATTCACAGATTTTCCAATTGTCTCGAGTCTACTAACTAAGACTTCCGATGCTCAAAAGTACCAGAGGAGCTAAATAGAACATCTATTATTATTTCTCATATCTATTTAACTGCTATGGCGTCCTAATAGGAGTAATTTTTGAATTTCAATCATAACATAAATCATCAACAATCCATATATCAAAGAAATTCAGAAAAGGTCAACAAACGGCTTTCTTTTAAAAAAACACTGATCCTGTTCTACCAAACGTGCCCATTTGTCGCGGGTACTTTACAATTACATCGACAGGAACCAGGACAACAGAAATAGATAACACTTTAGACTCAATATGTGAGGATCGCTCATAAGCCACTCAACCAATGACAGTGTTCCGCATAAGATCACATTTACTATGTTTACAACCAGCTTTTGCCCGCGACTTCGCTTGGGTTTATGTACATTCTGTCAATCAATTTCGGTGTCCCTCAGGAACGGTACTTTTTTCCCCGAATGAAAGGTACCCTATGTTATTTCTGTAGCCCTGACAACGTATGCAAATTTCCAAGATGATTGGTTTAGAAGGTAAGGCGTGAAACTCACTTTCGCATTTATAATATTAGTTAGGATAACAACAAAAAATTTATAACATTCTGTTCTTATATGCATAAACAAAAGGGACTGTGTTTAATTTAAATTACTGAAGATCAACAATGTTCTGTAATGAATTGCTCTATAACGTTGTTATTAAATCCTTTCTGCTACTTATTTCGTTCAACCCTCAAAGCGGTTATGACAATATTAAGAAGAAAGTACAAAGTTTTCATCTTTTGATATAAATATTACTTTTATAAAGCGTAAAGTTATTTTAATCTTGTAATGTAAGCCTTTAGAAATTTAACTCTTGTATAAACTTCGACGCGGTAAGGTCAATCACTGTTTGCCTTTTGAATTTCTCAGTCGGCGCAACCGATGTTGACGTTAGGCAACAGCAATTTATGTTGCTTTTGCTAAACTCTCTGGTTTCTTTACTACATAATACTTCATTCGAGTTCGAATTACATAAAAAAATCCAATTGACGTAAAGCCGGGCAATAAGCCGCTTAGACCATACGCTGAAAGAAATTTACCCTAATCACCCCACACCCCCTGTACCATTCGACAATCTGTGCAAATCGTGCAATTACGGATTTTCAATCAAAAACATTTTCCCAGTCTAATAGATTTACGAATTTAAGCCCTATGATTACCCAAGAAAGTAGATTTCAGAATGTACTTTAAGGACACCGTTGAACTTACGCCGAAGAACTTTATTGTGTAATATGGTAATGTCATGTAACACAGTGGTATGAATTAGATTAATTCAAGGTCTATAGGGGCGTTGATACACAGTGTTAGTTTCATGCAAGACACTCAATGTGTCATAGCCAGTATCTTGTAACCGTTAAATATTCATCTCGTATGCGATGCGAGACGCTTGCGGCTCTTTACCTAAAAAGGAATTCCATTCGCCTAAAATAAAATATGTACGTGTAATACACTCACGAAGAAACATTTTTATACTTTTAATAATAAATTGGAGCAAAAATGGTACCTCAAAGTTATGACGTAAGGGGTGTCAAAAAACTTTAAAATCTTTATGCGATTTTTAAGGTTGCATTTGTATCTACTTAGGAGGTTTTTTACCATCAAAAATATTAATTAACGACTGTAATGAGTTATACTTAATTCGTAATTAATACTTATAATTTTCTGCAGGGACTTATTTTGGACTGAAAATAATATACTTAAGCAACGGACTAGAATAGAATAGATAAATTTGTTATACATTTTAAATTTCACACTTATTTTTATGTTAATATTTAACTTTTTAAGTTGTATGTAATCTCGTCTTGTATCACCGACATTGCTATGTTGTGTACACGTATTTAGTAACATACCAAAGATCGAAACTGTTAGTGATAGCTATTTATAAGATTAAATATTGTGTTATGTTCTGTTTTTTGTGCCTAATTAAACAGAGCATTTTTTTTTTTAATTGCTTTAATCAATTCTTTTAAATATAACACTGCAGAAATTATGACTGTCTTATCTTAGAAAAAGACGCAGGCGTATTTCTGAATACTAAAAAAACCGGACAAGTGCGAGTCAGACTCGCACTTGTCCGGTTCCATTTTTCTTCTTGAGGAACGGAACCCTAAAAATTAGGTTTCTTAGAGTCTTGCTATTTATGTACTAACTAGGAAATGTTTTATTATATATTACGTGATACGTCCTTATTTTATTTTTTGTGGCAAATGGCACAGGGCCACCTGATGGTAAGCTGTTGACATTTTCAAATACTCGTAAACCAAGTGGTGTCACTCATATTTTCCAACCTCTGGAGAAGCTATTTATGTATATAACAGCACAGTAACAAGGATATTTAGCCTAGTACTTCCAAAATTAAGCTACTTCGATTACTGACTGACTGACTACTGATCAAATGACTTGCTGACTATATAATAAGGAACGTAAATTAAAGATAGTTAACCTGATAACTAAAATTGAAAGGTAAAACCTAGATCGGATAAGCGCGACCACAGGGTGAGGTAAACAAACAAACAGATGGACTGTTTAATTTACATTTTCGTGGGGATTAGGCCGTTTCTTGTCGCTCGACGGTAGCAGTACTAGGAGCGCAGATGACGTAAGCAATTTTCTCAACACGTGTTTTGTTACGAGGTGATCAAAAGTTGCTAAACGGTTTTCAGTAATTACCATCTTAGTAATAGTTTAGTTTGTATTCTGATTACGTTAGGGAATTAGCTGACATGTCGGGGTCTGGGGCATGGGCACTTTGTCATCAACTACTGTATTCACTTTACATATGTGACGAACAAAACTCCATCTAATAGAATTTCACAACACTAAGACAACACACAATATAACAAAGACACATAGCACGATGTTGTCCTAAACAAACGTATAGTAGACCGCATAGCGTGACATAGGCGCCTGCGTAAACATACGCAACACATAGCTATTGTGCCGAGCAAATTAACCGTTATGCCGTCAAGAAAACCAACACAAACACAGTCTGATTTAAGAGCTGACACATTCCGCCTTTGTGTATTTGTGTATCTTGGGCCACCGATGGGAAGAAACACGGTAAGTATTGGACTGTTACTAGGCGGTTACAGAAGGCTTATAATTACTATTTTATAACGCTCTCATTATTAAGAAAATGTGCCATGTGGTTTATAAAAGGAATCGTAGAACCCTGCCTTGACTTGCCGATGTCCCGTACAACCGTACCGGGTATATCAAAGTTTTTGTTTTAATTGAATTTAAACTGTGGCAAACAGCATCGTTAACTTAATATTGTTTCACTGGTGAGTAGGGTTGCCCGAGCTCTATTGCTTGCGATTGAAACCACTGGTGACGTCACAGTTTATAGGCCCCGATAACCACAATCCCAACTTATCATCAGGAAGGCTGTGGTTGATTTATAAAAACTTTGCTAAAATTCTGTTACGGAAGCCTAAATTGACCCGCGGGCGCCATCTATTGACGAGTAGAGGAAGGCATCAATGACCTAAATTGAGAAATACGCCACCTTTTGACAAATAACGGAACTAATCTGGGTATCAATACGAATGATCTGCTGAGTTCTAGAAATTCGAACAGCGGTCGAGTCAAATAGATTTTACGAGATGTTTCATAAAAGTTCACGAACTTTCCATGAGAAGATTTTATAACTATATAAAGACATTGCAAAACGGTATGGGCATTCAGTTCTAGTTGAGCGATGCTGCGAGTAACAAGTGCGAAGAAGCAAATAGTACAAGTAAATAGTGAGCATTACTGTGTACTGATTTTCAATTGTGTTAAGTGCTAATTATTTAAATAAATTGTGTCTGTTTCGCTATAAATTGGTATACCTATTTAATTCCGTACCCCGGTTTGTAAAAATACTTATATAGAGACGCGCCCCGGCCTTTATCGCGTAGGTATATCTATCTGTATCACGTATATTCTGTGTACTTATAAATAAAACATTTTGAGACGCAATTAGATACTCCTCTCGCACATTTATAAGCCGATTTAAAATCTCTAATTTTGTCTTGCGTCAGATTGGGGACCATCTCTATCTAAAAAAATCAATAATCTATTTAAGTTAGGGTCAAAACGCAGAAATTACGTTCGATGTATGTATACATGTGTATTTAAGATTACATGAGATTTGGGACGTAGAGTGCAAACGAACTCGCAGTGCGCAGAATCTTGAATGAAACACAACATTATCTAACAAATCACATAGTAAAATCCTAACAACAATAAATACTAGTTTTGTTATGTGTGTGTATGTATATTTATAGATATGCATTTATATTTTTGTTGCTAACCTTATCTTTAGAAGGTTTAAATCCAAAATCATTTCTAACCTTATACGCAATATAAAATAGAATCTATATAAAATCCCAAATCTGTAAAATATTCAATAGGGATTCCAAAAAATTTAATCCGTTCTTTCGTCATTAATTCGGTCGAGCCAGCCCGGAGGCAGCATTTCCCCGACCCAGTTCTACGGGCACACATAATTAAAGGCAGGAACTAAAAATCTCCCACAAAGCGACACAAAGAGTTGGAACGGAGGCTTTAAAACCGACAAATGGCGATCAGCGAGGTTCGTTGTATAGCAATCAATGGATGGAATAATCAGCTTATACGTAAACAACTCTTTACTCTACTCTACTTTAATTGAGCTATCGTGTTTATAGGAAAATTAATTGAATATTATGTTTTGAAATATACAAAAACTGGGAAAATATCTTGCATAGTACGAAAATAAACTATTCATTTTAAATTGAAATAAGTGAAACTAGCTAACTATATACAGGGCTCCAGTTTTTTAACATTATTTTGTATGAACTCTCGAAAACTGATCGTTCTGATAACTCGCAAATTCGTACCTGGAATATGGTATATAAGTAGTGTGAATATTCATTTAAAATTAATATTGTCTTTATAAATAACTACTTTGCAAGGAAGCAACGTTGTTGGCACGATTTTCCTGCTCGGCACTAGCACTATACATTACCTGGCTTGAGAAGGTTAAGAGACCTATTACAATAACGCAAGTTAATAGCAAGTTCAAAGGTTAATGTAGTGCCGCGGTTCAAAGCTTTACAAGATGTGTGAATTGTTTAAAGCGAAACAAGATATTCGTAATGCTATAAAGAAAACTGTCTCGTATTATCTTGCTATGAAATGTGTATTTTTCATCTTTGGGTACCTTTTTCTGCAACACAGACGTATCTTTGAAATATAATCCTCGCTTTGTTTACGTTTGGTTTGTAAAACAAATACTAAGCACATTTAAACAGTATCGTTTCTTAAAATCATTTAATGATATCTATTGCTTCAAAGGAGTTGGATATAATCAATGTAAGCTAAGTTGCGTTTATTTATGCATGCTTATGGTGAAAGACAAACAAAAATATTTAAGTAAGTCTATTTCCGTTGCAAAATTCTTAATTTATTAAATTATCTCAGCACATACACACTTCTATAGTGTTCATTTCTTTTTAAGAACTACTCAAGGTACTGTTGTTCTTTCTTGATTTTTTTATTGTACATAAATTTTAAGTTTCTGCATCAAACACATTTTAATCAAACACATAAAATGTACACAAAATAAAATCAGAAACTTAAAATAATACTCCTCGTGTAATGGGACGCGCCGGTAATTCATTCACTTCGTAATTAATCAATCTCTATAACGTGTACATATATTTTCTTATTAAACCTTCCGTGTGTATTATACCACCGGGTAATAAACCGGATACTTATCAAATATGAATTCCAGATTCCGGCGTTGTTTTATGACGAGAAAATTTCGTTTAAAGAGAACTCTATTCTTGCCGTGATCTACAATTTGTTTGTTTGTCTGTATGCCTCAGTTGTTTTACTTGCAACGATAAGTACTACTACCCAATATTGAAATGGTACAATATTTCTTCAATAATCGACTGCTACATTTTAAATAAGATGTCCTTGCATAAAGAGATTTTTTTTTTTTTGCGAATCTTGAATTTATTCTCAAATAATTTTTTGTACCAGGAAAGCCTTCATTGATGGCAACATTCATTTTATAGATAGGTATCATCCTTTACACGCGTAAAGCACATACTACGAATGAAAATATCCAGTTCAAATAGAGTAAAAAATATTTATTTAATGTACATATATTGCCAATATGATTGCCGTTACAATAAATAAGTCAGGAGTAACTTTAATGAACATTCAGCTGTCTATTTAATTCAGAAGTTAACTGGAAAGACGTCCCACACCAAATAACATTGATATCGACATAAGAATTCCACGTTAACTAGTTACAATATAAATCTATATTTGTTAGAAATAAAATAATGTCTGGACACAGTTGTGTCATTTGTTTCATGTTCAACCTCCGTCTGTCATTGTAGTATTGATCGTATCATCATCCCTTGTTTAAGTAACTTATTCTGTATCCATATACTCACGCACACACTGCTACATAGTTTTGCAATCTCGCTTTACCACCTCTTTGTATCTCATCATATCCTAGTACCCTAAAGTTTTTAAAAGTTGTTCGTTTCTCGTTCATCGTGGGTATCACATCTTTTCTGAAGAATTGGGAACTCATTTCACCGCTTGCGATCGAAGAACCGCCGTTTGTAAATTACTCTCATTTTAAAAGTTTTCGATTGACAGTTACTTTGATAAAAGTTTACTATACATATACAAACCGATTATATGAATAGTAGAATTGACACTAATACTAAAAAATGTAATTTAGATAAATATTTAAGAGTTTATTTAATTATTGAGCAGTTCGTATGATAACTTTTCTGACGGGGCGCAAAGTAATGTTAGTCTGACAATTTTCACCGGTCTCAAAAAGATGCCTTGGAGGGCAAATGTTACTATTAATTTGCGGTACTGTTAAGGTAAACTTAAAGGACACTGTCTACTAGTATACGTTTGAACGTTTTTAACAATACTCAGATGCGTAGCTTTAATGCGAGGGCCAGTAATTGCTTTATAATTTGCACTCGCAGCAAGTCAAATACACAACTAGCTATCAGTAGGGCAGAGTACATCAACAGTCGAGATCCCAACAAAATCGTCACATTGTGCAAAGAGGTTTTTACATGAGGCGACGCAAGTTTTATCGTTACAGCGCGCTTTGGCTATATGTCGACATCCCGGAGGATATTGCTCAGAGGCACGTGTGTTCAAGTGCGCAGTCTTTCTGTCCTCTACAGCACTTACGAAACATGTGGAGACGATCGTGTGCTATAACAACGTGTTCGTAATTTTTGGGACTTTTACATTATCCCTTGAAAAATCGGGCGTCAACTTTAGGTAAACATCGTTAATTGTCTACTAAATGGGTATCGGTAACTATATTTACAAGACCTGGCTCGTGATATAGAAGAAAAAATGGTGACTTCACAGCATCTAGAAATTAATTAAAAGTAAATGCAAAGTCTTGAGCCCAATCTTTAGATCGAGCCCTGTCCTTCCCAGCATAACAAATACCACGACTGGTGTAAGTGGAACTTAACTTTTTTTTAATTTCATATTATTTATTTCATAATCAAAAATACTGTCAAATTAGCAGCTCATTTTTGAAGGAGCTTCAGTTTCCAAGCGGCATATACATATAACTAGCTTTGTACCAAGATGCAAAGTAAACCAACAGTATAACGAAAACTGTAATATTAAACGCTCACTTCAACACGGAACGGTTAGTACAAACATTGTCCCACTTGTGATAGGCAACGACGAGAGTAGCATGATATGCCAACAGTGAGTTAGAAGCTGGCAATAACCGTCTGTTTGTTCGCGAGCACACCCTACAACAACACAACTAAGTGCTTTGCATCAACAACACTAGCGAGTGTTTTACCATAAACACAACATTGCGCTTACCGACAATGGGGTAACTCTATCCAGTTTATTTTTTCACTGCATAACTTCAAGAATTTAGATATAGCTCTGTCCAGCAATAGCGGTTTTCCTCATATATTTTAGATCGTAACCCGAGAGAAAAACTATACAAAAACTGATAGTTTAGTAGAAGAACTAGGAACGGAGCGCATTTATAAAGCCTGCCATACTTGGGAATTTTCAAAACAGACAACTACAGATAACCTAAAGAGCTAAACAGCACTGATCGCATAGTGTTGTTCTTGCAAGTTCGCAGATGCCAGAACAACTCTCCATGTAGGAAAGATGGAATCGGTAAAGCAGGTAGGAAGGCATATTGTCTTCCTTGGCGTTAGTATATTTTATCTTAACTAGTGTTTTAAATGCAATTGGGACTTTGATTGTTACGGCTTCACGCCATACTAAACCGATCATCATGAAATTTTGCATACGCGTTGTCAGGCGGAAAGGGACATAGATATGACTATTTCAGGAGTAGCGTAAAAACGTGACAAAACAGACTCCGAAAGTACGTAATAACACAGAAATTTGACACGCCCAACAATGGACGGAGACAAGGGTATATTCTTTCGGCATAGTTTTTCCCGCCCCAAACAAGTATTAGTCTCTATTAGTAGTTTTCTTAGTGTGTGCGGGTCTCCAAAAATGTTTAATCTTAGACAAATAAAAATTACAAATAATAAAAAAGTAACAGTAAATTAATTTAAAAATACATCGAGACATTCGACTATTACGGTCTGTCGCCGCGATGTTTCCCGGTCACTGACCTTTTATATAAAAAAATACAGCTCTGAGCACCATACGCATTCGTAAGTTTAATTAAATACGGAAACAATTTCTTAGAAATGTGTTTCAAACAGGACGTGATCTACTTCGGATATTGTAGAATGTGGAAAAACCGTCGGGTTTTTCATGAACATTTTATTTTATATGTTTATACTGTAATGAAGTACAATATTATTATCGCTGTTAAATATAAACGAGAATGTTTTATAAGTAGTGTTTATTGGGAGTGGGTTCTGCGTTTGCTGTTTACACCTTGAGCATTTTGATTAAATGAATTATAAAATAAAAAAATAAAAATAAATAAAAAAAATTATGGTTTGAATAATATTTAAAACATTTCAGATTGGAGCAAGATAATAATTCTACTCTCAAATAAAATTCTATTCGAGTCTAACTTGTTGTCAATAAGAATAAATTAGATAAAAAAATTAATACTATATTTCAAACCAACAAAATTATTATATAAAGACTAGATGCACCCGGCATGCGTTGCAATGCCTTTTTTTATAATTTTACATGAAAATTTATCGTACCTACAATTATTGTATTCGATTGCCATCTTGCAACCCTATTGCGGATCTGTGGATGGAACAGAATAATTTAAAAATCACGATTAAAAAATAGGGGTTGATCGTAGAGGGTTGAAAATTCAGAGTTGTATGTATTCTCTAACGCTTTATCATAAAAAAATCTAAAAATTAAAAAAAAGTTTAGGGGTGGACTACCCTTAACATTTAGGGGGATGAAAAATAAATGTAGTCCGATTCTCAGACCTACCCGATATGCACACAAAATTTCACGAGAATCGGTCAAGCCGTTTCGGAGGAGTTTAACAACAAACACCGCGACACGAGAATTTTATATATTAGATGAATCTGGTTGGACACATTATTGATAACATTTCATTATCAATAATGTGTCCAACTTAACATAAATACATCCACTCAGATGTAGGAGTAATCTTTATATAAAACCGTGTTTACTGTTTTACATGACGATATATTGTTGTGGTCTCATGTGTCTCATAGTCAGTAAGAGATATTACCACATTTTAACAGCCAGCGCCTAGACATTAGGTGTTTGATTTAGTAGCTGTGTAATTTTAGCGGTAGACTACTGTGAATTGTAGTGTCTTCTCTCAACCTCGTTGTATGTAGCAGTCAGCTTGCGTTTACTACGGCATTAAAGACGTAGCTAATTCGTAAATAAAATTATGCTTTAAATATAAAATGATAGGCTTAAGAAAAAAGAAAAACAACAGGACAGCTGAAGTTTTACCGCGGCCCGGTTGGGAACTCTAAAGCTCCGAATAAATATTAATCTGTGCAATTGTGTTACTATATAGCTAGTAATATTTATTTCTAAATACACTTTTATAAATACTAGAGATCGCGTGGTGGTCGAATTTCGACCATGGTTCCGTGGAGAGGACTTGCGTACGGTGAAACTCAATCCAGTGATTGGTGCCCGCTTCGAGTGCATGTTCTGCAATCGCTGATTTGCTAATCCGTCGGTTCTTCACAGCAGCGATGTGTTCTTTGAAGTGTGAAGTGAAGTGTGAACATGCACTCGAAAATATTAAAAATATCGCAAATGTGCGGGTGGATGAAGAACCTTCTACCTCACGATCTCGACGACGGAGGGCGTGCACCGCTGAGCCAGTCAGCCTGTGACCACGGCCAGTGCAACCTGGTCGAAACGTCAGGCAATTCAGAGGTATGTAATATCTTTTCGTGATGGCGTTAATTCTCGTATAAGTACATAATTATACATACATATTAAAAATAAAGTACACCCACCCAGGCACAGAACAAATTATCGTGCTCATCACACAATAATTTGTCCTGGGTGGGAATCGAACCCACGACCTCTGGCTTAGCAGTCAGGGTCATTAACCACTAGACCAACTGGCCAGCCTGAATAGGAAGTCTAACTAGAATAGGAATTCTATAATGTATTAGAAAGCTGAAATCACTATGTTATTCGAAATGTGCCATTTTGATGTTGGCACAACAAAACATAATATACCTGAAGCTTGCCAGATAACGTGGTGTCCGAAGCGCTAAAACTTATTTGACCAAGATGCTGCCGCGGCGATGGAGCAAATATAAGTACGCATCAATATGTTTATGAGCATTAAAAGGCATACGAATTTGTTTTAACATGTATTAAGTTAGAGTTTCAGTTGTTGTTTACATGATTGTCAAGTAGCCGTTTATTTTTTCAAGCGAGCGTGTTTTTAACCCCAAACGCAGAAAGGAAGTTACGTGTGTATGTCTGTCTGTGGAATTCGAGCTGCTGAACGAATGAACCGATTTTAATTTAGTATTTTTTTGTTCGAAGGGTGGTTTGATCGAATGTGTTTTAGCTATAATTAAAAACAAAAAACTGTTCAGCCGTTCAAAGATCATCAGCCCTTTTCTAATCGTCGAAGGGATTTTTGGGTCGGGGATATTTTACATTTTTAATTTGTGTTTGTCATTAGTGTATTTGTGTAGAGAAATTCTAACATTTGAGATAGTTTTGGATCGTTTACGAAACGTTAATTTAATAAATCGTTTGCGCGTCATTAAATACCCTGTACGTAACTAGTATGTTACTCGAACCCGTACACAAAAATATTAAGCCTTTTCGAATATTACAAAGCAAGCAAACTAACAAAATTGACATGTTTTAAAATTTCATTACATTATATATTCATACCAAGAAACTCCTTTATTTTGTCAGTACAAAAAATACCAACGGTTAAATATCTAAAATCTCATTTATTTTTCTTGCATAATATAAATTTAAAAATATTATACAAACGTTTATAGGCTATGGCTATCCCTATGTTTTGCGTAACCTTAGCAGTATGTTTGTTTGCCACCACAAAAAATAAAAAGTATAATTATCTAAATCGTAACTACCCTAACTAATATTATAAATGCAAAAGTGAGTTTATTTGCTTGTTAAGCTTCACGTCTTAACTACTGAACCAATTCATCATGAAGTTTTGCACGTTGCCAGGGATACAAAAAGGATATAAGAGTGCCTTTCATCGAAAGCCCCCATGCCATGCCATGTTCCCTTACGCGAGTGGAGCCATGGACGAAATCTCGTCTCCTATATTTTAATCAAATCTGAGAATCGCAGTTATTGTGTAGAAATTAGTTAATCATATGATATGTGCTACGCAGTTACGAAGTTCTGGCCACACCGCTACGGACAAATTATTAAACCGCTACGGGTATAGTGCTACGGCGCTACAGATTAGTACTACGCCATTCATTTGCATACAGTTGTCTACGGTGTAGCATCTTATTCGAAGAATATGTATTTGATTATCTACATGAAAGATAACATTCATCAAATACTTTTCCCTAAAAGGGTTAAATCTTCACATACATAAACTATTAATTGATTGAAAGGGCTGGAATTTAAAACTTTTCTTCATAAACACTACTAGGGTAGCAAATAGTACATGCCCTGTCTGATAGTTTGAATCACTCCTATCACCCGAAAGACTTGCTCGTTGCGAACTTAAATCGACTCTTCAAAGGCTGTACAGGTGCAAATAGTACAGGTTGAAGGTTCACCTTCACCCCAGAGCAGACACTGAGGTATGCCTTCTAACATTTCTAAGAACTTTAATTTACGTGATAAGGTTAAGAAATAAAAGAAAAGTTATTACAGCTATTCTAATATAAATTAGGCACATTAATCTCAAATAACTCGTAATACTTCAAATTTTATTAACGAGTCACATTTAAATAGTTCAGACGGGAATTAATTTGAAATATTTCGTTAGATATTCAATACACCCCTGGCTTTGCAGAATGTAAACTGGAGTTCAGTTGACATTCTGCAAAGACAGGTATATGACCGACCAGAGACTTTTACTATGCTGTGTCAGGTTTGGAGTCTTGTCCCTAATTCTACCGTTCCTATGCACATTATCCGCGCCATGATAATCTTTATCGTTTTAATCCGTAGTACTGGGCAACGGGCAAGGTTTCTCTTGCACCTGAAGGCAAGATTACAACTCCGATATTAAAATATTTACAGTATGATTATATCAGTTATATCATAAGTATATACATTGTGTCAACTATTTATCATTTACTAAGGAAACAGCGGCTTTTTGCTCAAATTTAAACCGCTGTTTAAGGACGGTTGATATTGAACCCTAAGGGCTGTTCTTTTGTTGGTGAGTAAGCTTGCACAAAGGTCGTCGTTGGGAAATTTGGTTGATAGTAAGAAGTTACAGCACTAATATTCCAAGTGAGGCGGCCCGTGTGCTTATTTTCCAACTTAGATGTATTTACAAACTTTCCTTGATGCCCACAGGCTCTCTATGATATTCTGATTACAAAGAACCAACAACTGTTTCCTTGTACAACAAACGTGTTGTTGGTTACACGAGATCGATAGTTTCGCGCAGTTAATATTTAAGGCATACTCTTTAAGTTTGTGTACGGAATAAAATATCAGGCACCACACGTCTGTAGTTAATTTGCATCTCGTGAAGAGGCACATTTATTACGTCACCTGAACACGAAACGCTCTATTAGCGACAGGCTTGTACAGTACACAAGCCGATTTAAAATGTCAGCTTGAAAAGCTTGCTAGATATATCTGATACGCCAGATTTTTTTTGTAGACCCATAATATGATGATGTGCGAATTGGTCGGCGCAAATTACTTTGAATAGAGTGGTTAATATCAATATTTTTATGGACATGTCTTACCAGTAACTGCAGTTACTTATGTTAATTAAACATTTAAATGGAAAAAATACATAATATATATGTATGTATATACCCGCAATATCTATAAGATCATGTGTTTCGCTCCTCTGTATTCTAAAACCATATTGAACCCACCCACTGCAACCAGCGTAAATATTAATATAGTGACATCTCAAACATTACACCTACGCCTAAATCAAAGGTTATTTACAATTTAAGTGTGATAACATAACCTTTTATCACTAAAATAATGAAAATAAGAACCACGTCCGTCCCAAAAAGCAAAAACAATATTCAACTTAATATCTTAATATTATTATTTTAACCCTACCAGGGAGAATCACCTCATAGAAGGTTAGTCTGTTTACAGACTTAGGGCTGACAGAAACAAATTGTTTCACATTAGTTTTACGTATAAGTATTAAAAACATGAGCACTTAAGAACAAATTCAGGATAAGTAACACAGCCGATATTACATTTAAAACAAGTGTTTTTGTTATGTTCCTGCGCTTTTTAGAAAGCTAATAAGCCTGTAACACCTGCTCAGGTGTAACAGCTCTTTGTTTAGATTTCACGAACGACAGTTTAGATGAGGAGGTCGTTGAATAAATAAGTCTCAACGTGATTTTACATTTTGGCCAAGTAACGACAGTAAAAGGAAAATTGTTTAAAAAAAATATTTCACAATAGCCTAATAAATATTTAAAACGTTATTCCGAGCGGCAGCACTGTAATCTTAAATGGAGAATGTTATCTAATAATTACCAATAATTAAATCCGAATATAATACCTTCAAGTTCCCCCCACACTTGTAAGGATTATATTCTGTTTCATAGATGTGTATCTCATGTTACTCGCAATTATTAAAATGTCTGAATTGATATTCACCACATAATTAAATTTTGTGAGGAAAAACTGTGCAAACAAATGAACACATAAAGATTATAATACTACTTACTCAGCTTGATAAAAACTCATTTGTTTCTTTTACATTTGATTATCTCGTCTTTGGGAAAAGTGGATAGAGAATAATCGACCACACAGCTTAAATGTTAGATGAAACAGTTTGATCTATGATCAAAACGTTTAACGTCACAACACTAGTCTTGAATAAAATTAATGACAACTGCACTGCACTATCAACATATGTATTTATTATGTATCTGCTGTCGCCATAAATGGGGATTTCGGTTTACCAACTGATGTAAATTCTTCAGTTTTATCAATCATCCTAATTCAGCATAACTGATAAAGTTAAAATATCTATTTAAGGCTTTGGTTAACGTGTACTAGAATTACGAAGGCTCATCTTTAAAAATAAAAATATATTAACTTTTTGAATCTTACGTTTATATTGGAAATTTACGTGAAGATTACGAATGAAATGATTTCAACACTGCTCGTGAGAATGTAATTATAGATTAAAGAGGCCCTACAAGAGTTTTAATGTCTCCCTCCGAGACATAATTATTTCAGTGTGTGATGATTTATTAAATACTTTTAAAGTATTTGATAAGTACAAAAGTATATACCCGTATTAATATAAGTTAAGGCAAAAAAAATATATGAATTTTATTTTATCTAATTAACAATTCTTATAAAATCTTTGTAAATGTGTAACTATTATGTTAATCTAATTAAATTGACATAATATTATCATTAGAGTTATTTCATGTTTTTATACCAAAACTGGCCCATTATCCAACCTTTCCGTAATACGTTTTGTTTCCAAATAAATGATACTGATAAAGTAATAACTATTATTATAAACAATAGCAATAACCATAAAATTTAAATATTAATATTACCTTCTCTAGAGATGAAAATACAATATACATACATGCATATTTAAATTTAAATACACGTGAACAAACACAAATGCGGACAGACCGCAGTTAACAATTTTCCTTTACTAAATATTGTAGTGGCTAAGTTATAATACTCAACCCTCTAATTTAATATCATCGTGGGTAACTTTTATTATCAACCTTTCATCTAGCTTCAATAATTGGCTTGGTAATCATGTACATTTTGTACTTGTATAATGAAGGTAGGCATCTCAAATAGACTTTAAATGCCAACGTGTGTACGATCCTCGAGCATATCAAGTACACGCGATTACTGAGCCACGTGAAGGACGTCAAGGTATAATATGTACTGGTTTACTCAGCTCAACACTCAAATCAATATATTGCAAAAGAGCAAAAGCGTCTAAATCAAGCCTGGATCATATTAAAATCTCGGATCGGTGTAGTAAAGGGATATTAACGATCGCTCATAGCAATATTTGCGAGG